>JAGKTI010000374.1:41420-75567 GCA_018397915.1 Birgus latro
GAAGCGGCTTAGGTAATAATAATAATAATAATAATAATAATAATAATAATAATGATAGTAATAATAATAATAATAATAATAATAATAATAATAATAATAATAATAATAATAGTAATAGTACAGTGATAATAATCTATCTATCTATCTATTGCCAGACGCCATAATCCTGTAAGGGGTGGCCATTTGACTGCGTTATTTGTTTTACAGGGAGGGGCACTAACCCTCCACCAACCCACTTGTTGACACGTAGGGAGCACGTATGGTTTGCTTATATGGTTACCACCCAGCGTTGTAAATGGTTTCCTGGCTTGCAGGAAACCATTAGGCTTGTCACTCAATGTTAAGCCACCTGAAAAGGAAAGAAAAGCAATAAGAAGTGACAGGAAAGATGGGAGAAATAGGAAGAGAGGAGGGCAGGCACAGAAAAAGAATGATAAAGGTGAAGGAAGAAGTAGGCAGCACTACATCAAGTGAGTGGTACCACCTACTACTATAATAATAATAATAATAATAATAATTATTATTATTATTATTATCCCAAGAGCGTAGTGCTTAAAGTAAAATTTGCACCATTTCACGACAGCAAAAGGCTTAGGTGGTGTGTGTCGATGGAGTTTACACAAGTGTGAGCCAGGGAGCTTGCCGCTGCTTATATCGGCGATGTTTGTATTTGTTTATTTATTATCTGTGTTGTTGTTGCTGTTGTTGCTTGTTTGAAAATATTTTAAACAGTCAGTGGTTATAGATTTGAACTGAATTGAAGTGAAGTGAAAAGTTTATTGTTGTAAAACTGGGCACTCCACAAGGAGGGTTCCTCAGCCCGATGCTTTTCAATGTATTAATGGACTAAATTGCACGCCACACTTTCCCTCTAGGCACGGAGGTAATTATTTAAGGTGATGATGTCTTCCTCCAGTGTGAATCCCTTTCCATTTTATGTGAAGCCCTGCACCAGTTGGAGGCCCTGAGTGTGCACATGGGACTCGTTGTCAGTGAGTCGAAAACCATATTTCAGGGATTACAGAAGCGCTGCAAACTTCCATGTATAAATTCTACTAAACTAGAGCGAGTGAGCACGTACAAATACCTAGGGGTCCAGCTCAGTTATCATAGGGGCCCAGAATGTGTGTGTGTGTGTGTGTGTGTGTGTGTGTGTGGTATACATATCTAAAGTGGAAGCATAAACCAAAAAGATCTATACATATTTCAAGTTAAATGAACGTGTAGTAGGCTAATAACCACGAAGTTATGAAGTAATATCAGGTCCTTATATTATACGAGTATATATTATTTCGAGCTATCATGCTATTTAGTTTAAGTTAAACATGTTATATTAGCGATAAATTATTGTCATCACATTTTAAACCTGGATATAGGCTATTAGCGGTGAAATTTATCCGTATGACGTCATGGCTGCCTTGTGGTAGGTGGGGACCATCGACTCTCACTTGATGTAGTGCTGCCTACTTCTTCCCTCACTAAGTCACCTTTATCATTCTTTTTCCGTGTCTGTCCTCCTCTCCCTATTTCTCCCATCTTTCCTGTCACTTTTTATTACTCTTCTTTCCTTTCCATGTGGCTTTATATTGAGTGACAAGCCTAATGGTTTCCTGCAAGCCAGGAAACTATTTACAACGCTGGGTGGTAACCATATAACCAACCCATACGCGTTCCCTACGTGTTAACAAGTCGGTTGGCGGAGGGGTTGGTGCCCCTCCCCGTAAAACAACTAACTCAAAGACAAACGGCCACCCCTTACTCTTACGGGATTATGGCGTCTGGCGATAGATAGATAGATAGACGTCATGGTTCGCCGAGACTGCCTCATTTTCGATAAAGGTTAAGAAACAATGGTGAGGAGCCGCAGCGCTGCCTTTTTCTGCCATAGAGTTACGTGAACAAAGCTGCAAAAAGACGAAAATCTGGGCCAAGTTAGAGCAATAAAGAGTACATAGTTATTTTACTCAACCAAAGCAGTTTTTTTCTTTTTTCTTACCTATGAATATAAAATGATAGTAAGACAAAATATATACAGGATATTTTGTGAACATGGGAGCTAAAAAGTCGTTGCATTACAGTATTGTGAAGCTTGGACCCTGTTGGAAGGACACGTTGAGAGAGAGAGAGGGGGGGGAGTGGTAATTAGTTACACGTATCTGAGAGGTGTATGTGAAGTTGCGTGGAGAGACAGACAGAGAAATGAGAGTTCTGAAGGAGCGTTGTGGAGTTGATGTGGATGTGACTGAAAGTGTTAAGAGAAATACTTTGAGATGGTTTGTCCATGTGGAGAGAATGGAGGGTGAGACTGACTAGGAGAGTGTATGTGAGTGGGATAGAGGGGAGAGGAGGAGGGGGAGACTAAGGATGAGATGGAAGGATGGAGTGGTGAGATGAGACGGGGGTGTGTCAGTTGGAGGGAGGGTAACCAAATGGCAGGGGACAGGGCGACGTGGAGGCGATATGTTTGTGACAGCTCCGTATGGATTAAAAGCGTCTGGCAACAGGTAGATGGAAAAAAAAAAAAAGATAGGTGGACCGGCAGAGGACCCACTACATGAGATGCCCACACAAGACATTCAGGACAAGCCTTCACTAAGAGGGAAATTGTGTAGCGCTATTGTTCATTCACTCTAACATGGCCCAGAGTTTTATCCTTTTGCAGCTTATTTCACGAAATTCAGTGGCAGGAGGCAATACTATGACTCAACATCTTTTCTACAGCACTTCTTCATGACTAGCATAATATTCGTGTTAATCACTTGCTATAGCATTCAAGATGGAAGGATAGCATTTTTAGGCCAAGGTAAAATCAACAGAGTTTAGCAATAGTATTAGTTGCCATCCCAGGCTCATCTGAACGTGACCACAGTGGACTGCCTGCCACAGCTGCTCTTCTTCTGCTGCCCACCATCCTTCTGTCAGTGGATAGAGAGGGACTGAGGGACGTTTGTATAACCAGGCAGCTCCACCCGACAGTGTCAGTAGGTCTGGGAGTTAGCTGACTCCTCAGAGAACTAAATGACTGCAAGACCACACAGGGGTGTAACTGTAGACTTTGAAGTTCTTGGTAGCATATGATTGTTTTATTATTAGTCTATTCTCTCTCATTTGATCTATAGGGCACCAAGACCTAACAAGTAGCTTGGGATGTACCAGGGACTCTCATAGGCAGCTGTGCCGTCACCTGGATGAGGGCACAGTGCAGGAACAGCAGGGGTGGGGAAGCCATCAAAACCAACTAGGGCTGACTACAAGACAGGTTGAGGGGAGGAAAAGGTTTTCTCTTTCTTCTAGTTACGTTCTTGAGCTTCCATTTGACACCAGGATGTCAGCACATCTGTAGACCGCAAACATCAAGCACAAGTGTAAGATAGGAGGAAATACCAGCCAGTTGCTGAGAGTCTGTGTGCTTTTATTGGAGGAGGTTGACATACAGTACAGAAGTGTGTCCCTTCCCATTGTCTGGGCTAGGAGAATATGGACAGGGAACCACATCACTGTTACCTCTGGCATGAGTGGTGTTGTGGTGACCACAGTTATTTTCAGCATGGATACCTGCCTGGAAGCTCTAAACATGGAGGAGTATTAGCTATCATCATCACCTGGCTGCTTGCCCAGGTGACAATAGAAGGCAGTGAGGAAGCAATTTTCTTCCTACTGCCTCTCCCTCTTGCCCTCCCTCCCACCCACCTGTGAAGACACTGGCCTCACCATCACAGGCATGCTCCTTGTTCCTGCCCAGGCTCCCTCATCAGCTGCCTTGGCAGGATGAGTTCAGCAGTGCTCATTGCTTGTTGTATGAAATCTCTTTTCCCTTTATATACTCTTCATGCATTCATTTTATTACTAGACAGTAGCAGGGGGCTTGGCTGAACTTGTCTCTACCACAGTACACTTGCAGACATGTCAGACACAACTATTAACCGTGTTCACATTCCCACAGGCACTGACGAAGAGCCTACACATGGTGGTGTTGTGCACTCTGGGTGGAGCAGCTGTGGTGTCCATCTGGGAGGCACACCTCCTCATATTTCCCTGCACACCTCTGTGGGAAGGACCCTGGTCTGACCCTGGTGAGGTGCCGTCTACCACATGTGGGTGCCAGATCATATGTGGTGTATGTGCTGTACTGTACTGTACTGTACTGTACCTGTAGGATGGCCCCACGGAAACAGTTGTTGACCTGTGGTTGACAAGTCTGCTTGACCAAACAGACGGGTCAAGCAACAACAACAATTCACCCCTACAGCTCAGTGGGTGAATGAAACGCCAGACCAAATCCCACCACACAAAACTAAATAATGATTATCTTCTTTACACAGTACAGTATCTTTCACAAACACCCAACACTAAATACAATCACAAACACACACACACACACACACACACATACACATTGCCACCAGTCATACAAAGCCTTCAAACATGCAGGATCTTCCACGAATGCCACCATATATTCTTCTCACAGAAACTGCCTTTTCTGGACAGACACAAGGTCACCTCAGCAGCCTACGATGTGGTCATTACTCTTTACTGTCTCAGTACCAGCAAAATCATCATTATCATTAAGACCTCCTTTCCCAACTCACAAATAATCTGCTGTCATCATTTTGTGGTAGGTGGAGGCACTCACCATCCATGCACTTGATGTTGTGCTGTTCTTGGGTGTCTGTCCTTTCCTCTCCTCCATCCTTCTTTCCTTCCATCTTCTGTCTTTCTATCCTTCATTCATTCCTTGTCCTTCTGCTTATGGGTGACTTTATACTCCCTCTTCCATCTTTCTTTCCTCTTCCTCCTGCCTCTATGCTAAGTGACAAGCCAAATGGTTTCCTGTACACCAGGAAACCATTTACTACTCTGGGTGGTAACCATATAACCATAATGGGTATTTACAGCGCTCCAATCGGATTGAGCTGGTGAAGGTTTATATCCAAGAGGTGGATGGGATTTGTTGCTCATGTAATGCCACTCATGGCTGAGTGAGGCTGGGTACTCTAATCTTAAATGTCAGGACCAACTTGCCTAGCCCCAGGCTCCTATGCTCCTCATGGGGCAATATAGGATTGGATGATGAATGAAAGTCATCATGATAAGGCACAATACACTTATTCATTTCATGAACCTCTCTCTAACAACAGACATGCTGGCAAGTGCTGACAAACATCATCTACTCACTTGTAATGCTACCTACTTTAGTCTAAGGTGACTATACTGACTGACAACCCTAATGGTTTCCTGTAGCCCAGGAAACTATTTACAGTGGTAACATCACCAAATACAGTGCCCTCACACAGTGAATGAGTTTATGGGCAGCAGACGAGCTAGTTCACTGCCAATTCATTCACTGTGAACAACATATGGGAAAAATAGCATATGGGCTGAACCGCCTCCTCAAAATCCACTTTTTGAGCCATAGAGATGTACTAAAGGGCACATTTCAAATGCATACAGTACAGATATATAAAATATAAAACACATGGCTGTCCTCATTGGCTTGAATACAGGTGGTTCTGAGGCAGGGAGATACACTTAGGGTGTCCCCGCCACATCAGCTTCCACTCCCTCATTTCTGTCACCAGACTTGCCCTCATCACTTGACACATGCCTCTACCTCATTCACCTTTCCCATAAAACCTTCAAAGTCCAAAGATGACACCACAAACATCACATCATCATCGTCTTCCCGAGGAAGTGAAACAGACGATGTAGAGGCCACTGGCTCCTGTTTTTCTTGAATTCGGTAGTAGCATGTGATGAGTTTGGTTTCTTATGTTTACTTCCATACTGTGCCTTTCAATGTAATAATGAAAATTGGATTCTACTCCACTGAGCACTTCCTATGTCCTATGGTTGCTGGTTTCATTTGCCTTGACAAGAGGTCAGAACATCAACTGCCGCTAGAATTTTACTAATCTTTGACATGGGCAAATCTCCGTCCTCCATTGGATTCCGCTCAACAGGTTGCCCAGATCTGACCTCTTGTGCAGCGTCTACTAGGGGTGGGGGGGTTGTTCAATTTGGGAGACAACTGTTATGGCCTACTCTTTTCCCTGATTTCATTCACTCAGGGTTCAACTCACTCATTACGGTTTTGTGGACCTGATTACCCCCTGCTTGTACACTAGGTGAATTGTTTACTCTGAATACATTCACTGTGCGAGGGCACTGTAATGGGGTGCAGTGGAGCCTACTATAGTGACCCTGTTGACTGGGAGGAGAGACACAAATATAGCATCCATCCAGACACACCAGGATTCCAACTATTACTACTCCTGTAACAGGCACATCTTCAGCTACGAAAACGATCTCTGGGATGATTCAACTGAAGTGGCCAGTTTCTTGCAGACCACAGGGTTCAAATCCAACAGACTCACCACCACCACCACCACCACCACCACCACCATCAATAACCCTATAACACTGGTGCTCAAGGGACTCAATACACAAGAATACAATATAAATATATTTATTTGAGTCAGGGAAACAAGGAAATAATGCTTCCAATACAGTGGGAGCAAAGTTATTACATGTTGAGTAAAAGCAAGACAGGACAACCAAGTTATCCTATAAAAATATATCAGAATTAGAGAGGATCATGTATAGCCCACTCAACCAGGTGCTCTCTCCTGTGTTTTGGGGACAGCTCTTTCAATGTCATCAAGGTCTATCATTTATTCACTTCTTACTCCCACTGACACACCCACAACCACACCAGCAGACACAGCCATCTCCACAACACAGAAGACAACATCAAATGAGTTTCTAGTGGATTGCTATTCACTGACACACAGAGAATAACAGCATGACACATACTACCTAATCCCACAAGGGGTGGCCACAAAGAAATCGCCTCCATGTCGCCCTGTCCTCCACCATTTCACTGCCCTCCCCCCAGCTCACACACCCCTCTCTCTCATATACCTCTCGACTCCATCCCTCCATCTCCCTCTCCCCCCCTTCACCTCACTCACACACACTCTCCTCATTAGTCTCTCGTTCTCTATCCTCTCAAAATAAACGAACAGATTTAGCATGTATAATCGTCAATTTCCTAAACGCCATTATGATTACCCCAAACCTATTCTCACTGCAGCATTAAGCATAAGGTGGTTAGCACTCAGAAACTGGAGAAATAAGCATAGCTACTACAGAAAGGTATTATGAATTCATCATCATCATCATCCAGACCTTTCCCATCCCAAAGTGGGGTGAGGTAAAGGTCTGTGAGCTACAAAATAAACTTAACAGAATGAGATACTAACCAAAGTCTACCAAACAGGATGAGCCACACTCCCATTCACTCACCATTCAAGCCCCTGGAATCCTGACTCCACCTGTTGGCCAAAAAATATTCCACACACAGCTTGGCACTCACCCGACTCACACAGGAAAAATAGGCCACACCTCCATTCAGTCATTACTCAAGTCTTCAATACTGTAAACCTAGCTAAAAAAGAGGCTAACTAAGCTTGTCTATGTTATCACATGACTTGTACACTTACAGACAACAGAAGACGAGATGAAACAGCATACTATTGGCCTAAACAGCTCAAGCACAGGCATCAGGTAGAATTGGTCTCGAGCATTTACTTCATTCATAAAGGTGTCAACATACTTGCATAAATCAGCCTTGATAACCTAATGGTGGCTCTCCAGGCTGCTCAATCTGTAGCAGCCTCTCTCTTCAGTCCCTTATCCCTGAACTCATCTCAGATCTTTTTTGGTTTGCCTCTTGCAACTCTACCCTCAACATTGACACCAATACCCCTCCTCAGTCAACTATCATAAAAAATAATCCAATAAATGTGTCGAAATGTCCACAAACTTCCCTATTTCGTACACAAATTAGCCAGCTATACAGTTAAGCCCACTCCCACCAACACAAGGCCTCTCCACATCCACAACAATTATTTATTTACAAGTATATGTGAAGGAACTTTGTGGTGTGGCTGTGGATGCGACAGAAAGCAAGAGACTAACGAGAAGAATGTATGTGAATGAGGTGGAGGGGGATGGGGAGAGGAAGGGAGAGGCCAAGGATGAGATGGAGGGATGGAGTGGAGAGGCATATGAGAAAGGGGGGTGTGCACTGGAAGCAGGGGAGTGAAATGGCAGGGGACAGGGAGACATGAAGGCAATTTGCTTGTGGCCACCCCTCATGGGATGAAGGCATCTGGCAACAGATAGACAGACAGTCTGTGAACTATGTAAGGCACATGGCCACAGTAATAATCCTATAGCTACACTCCCTCTCCCATGTTACACTCACCTGCAACTCTTTTAAATAATTTTGATCAGTGGACTAATAATATTTCTTTATACTGTTCGCTCATATCGTTTATCAAAGCTCCAATGTGCTTGCCTTGGTCACCTAATAACAACTCTCCACGCTGCTTAATCTCTGGCAGCCTCCCTGTTCGGTTTCTTCATTACAATAAATTATACTCTTCCTCTTGTACAGAACGACATCAAACTAAGAATTTACCCACACAGGAAATATGAGATAAAAAGGAAAATATAATAGAGTACTGCAAAACACTAATAACAATAACAATAATAATTATAATTAACCTATCGGATTCATTTATATGAAGCTACAGAATGTGGTGAAAGTTTTTGGTGTATCAGATAGAGCCAGGATTCCATGGGCTTGAATGATGAGTGAATGGAAGCGTGGCCCATTGGAGTGGGCAAACCTGGGCTGTTTGGATGGTGCTACCCCTCACCCCGCCCTAAGGTGGGAAAGGAGGTACGGATGATGATGATAACGAATAAACTACCATCCTGTTCAAGGCCTGTACTCTTACCAGTTAAAGAAACTCCCTAACACCTTTTCCTTAGCTATTTATTTTTGGATATGGGTGGTTAATATCCTATTGTATATTATTTATGCTGAGTATGGGGATATGGGAAGGATTTATGTTATGCAGAAGAGGACAGTACGGTGTAATAAACAAAATAAATCACTTAAGAAAAGGCGTTAGGGAGCTTCCTTAGAAATGATACAACAAATATGATGAGGAAATGGTAAGATGGAATCCAAAACACATCCTCAGTCAGTGAACTGAAATGTCACTATAAATCTATTCTATCTATCTACAGCCAGATCCCTATTAATCCGCTAAGGGGTGGCCACAAACAAATCGCCTCCAAGTCGCCCTATCCCCTGCCATTTCGCTGCCCTCCCCCAACTTACACCCCCCTCTCTCATATACCTCTCTACTCCACCCCTCCATCTCATCCTCGGTCTCCCACCTCACTCTCCACCCCTCCACTCAAACATCCTCCTCTCATATACCTCACCACTCCATCCCTCCACCTCATCCTCAGTCTCCCCCTCACTCTCTCATATACCTCACCACTCCATCCCTCCATCTCATTCTCAGTCTCCCCCTCCCTCTCTTCCCTTCCACCTCACATATCCCCCTCCACCTCACATATCCCTTTCTACTTCATCCCTCCATCTCATCCTCAGCCTCCTCCTCCTCCCCTCCACCTCACATATCTCCCTCTACTTCATCCCTCCATCTCATCCTCAATCTGTCTCTATAAATCACCAAGCACACTACTTCACACCACACACGCCTCTGTTGACTGGGCTTCGTCTGTGTTGATGAAGGACATCAGGATGGATTTTGTGGGCAGGGTCATTGTGGCTCCAAAACACATATCCTCTGGAATGGCAAGCAAGAGAATTAATGGCTTTGGATATTTAATTACAAATATTAGTACAGTACTTTATGATAAATTCCAGACATCATCATTATATCATCATCATCATTACCATCACATTCATCATCATCATCATCATTACCATCACATTCATCATCATCATCATCATCACAATCATTACCATCATCATTATCATCAACACCACCATCATTAATTGTTTTATATACTCAAAAACACAAATAACAGGATGTAAACATAAACTCCACTCATCATCGTCATATTGTTTAAAAAGGCTCAGCAGACACATACAAGCACTGCTCGATCTCTGGCAGCCTCCCTATTCAGTCCCTTGTCCCTTAGGTCACACTCTATGGTCTCATCCCAGGTCTTCCTTGGTCTGCCTCCCACAGCTCTACCCCCAACGTTCAAACTTCTCACCTTCTGCACTCAGTTGTCATCCTGCATCCTCTCCACATGCCCAAACCATCTCAACCTACCCCTCCTCATCATAACACCAATACACTCCAGTCCCATCCTTCCTTTCAACTCTTCCACCATAAACCTAGTCCCCCATAGGCTTTGCATTCAAGGATGCACTACACATCCACCTAATCATTGTCATTTCTGTACACTGTGCCTGTGAATATCCTCTTCATTTACTGCCCAGGTCTCACTACCATACAGCTTTACACTCCTAACACATGCTGCATACAAAGATCCTTTACTATGGGAAGTCTTGCTTGCTGAAATAAAATACTCAGAGGCAAAGGAGAATATAGTGAATGTTGCGTGATCAGTATCAAGCTCACACACTCACCAATGGCAGCATAACTGGCCTCAGCTCTGAGTTTTGCCGCAGTGATGAGGCTGGACACAACCACAGTGCTGCGCTTCACTTCATTCAGACACAACACAGCCTTCTCCCGTGCCGTCTGGATCTCCTGGAAAATAAACATAGTAACAATAATAATAATAACAGTAAACAAGGAAACCATTTACTACGCTGGGTGGTAATCATATATAGTAACCAAATTTTGGCATCTGGTGGTTTAGTGTGTAATTACAGCGCTCCAATCACATTGAGCTGGTGAATTTTTATATCCAAGAGATGGTTGGGGTTTATTGCCCACATAATGCCACTCAGGGATGAGTGAGGCTGGTCACTCTCATCTGTCAGGACCAACTTGCCTAGCCCCAGGCCCCTACATTCCTCAGGAAGCAACATGGGATTGGAAGATGAATGAATGAATGAATGAACAATAATTCATCCATCCATCATCCAATCCTAAGTTGCCCTATGAGAAGCGTAGGAACCTGGGGCTAGGCTGACATTTAAGATGAGAGTGACCAGCCTCGCTCATCCCTGAGTGGCATTACGTAAGCAATAAACCCCAACCATCCCTTGGATATAAACCTGCACTGCCTCAATCTGATTGGAGTGTCTTAATTACTCACTAAACCACCAGGTGCCATAATTCAGTTATATGGTTACCACCCAGCATAGTAAATGGTTTCATGGTGTACAGGAAACTGTTTTTGGCTTGTCACTCAGTGTACAGCCACCTGTAGACACAAGGAAGAGGAAGGAATGAAGGAAAGAAAGACAGAAGAGGAAGGACGGAAAGAAAGAAGGAACGAAGGGAGGAAGGAGCACTACATCGAGTGAGTGGATGGTGATTGCCCCCACCTACCACCAACTACTACATTACCAACTCAACAAAGGCCACACCAGCACACCAACTCACCTTAAGGTACTGCTGGTAATCTGGCCGGCTGGCAAGGAGGGTCTGCTGGATGGACGTCAGGCACGAGGCTTGGTCTTCGTTTATTTTGGTTTGGCCTGATTTGGCTTCGCGATATTCCCTGCAATGTTTTAAAAAATCCACATAATGCAGTTAATATCTATCTATCTACTTATATATCTGTCTATCTACACAGGGTGGACAGCCATCAGGCACAAGCCTTGAACTTCATTTATTTTGGTCTGGCCTGATTTGGCTTCATGATATTTCCTGCAATGTTTAAAAAAATCTACATAATGCAGTGAATATCTATCTATCTATCAATCTACTTATCTATCCTCCTATCTATACATGGTGAGTCAAAACTTGGATACAGGGGAGGAAAAAACACAATGACTGACAAGTGAATGGATGTGTGTGCTTTCAATCAGGCACTGTGTTGATAGTGCCCCTGTTTTTATGCTTCCCTCTTCCTATTTCTGGACTCCACTCATCCCTGCAGCTTGCCATGTGGAAGGACCCTGTTTTTCAATCCTGGTGAGGTGCTGTCTGCCACAAGAAGGCCACTGCTTGCTTGTGGTCAATGGATCTGCTCACATTACACACATTATTTTACTGGAAAGGAAGGTTAAAAATGATGACACCATGAATGATGCTACTCCAGTGTACAGTAAATTCTCAATTATCCGTTGCTGCAATATCTGGGGCTCCTAGCTCAGCTCTATTAATGCAATATCCAGCGCTGAAATGGGAGGAAACCAGTGGCTCTAAGCAATATCCGGTGTTGAGGTGTGTCAACTGGCTCATAAACAGTAGCTAAGTGGCACTATTACTGTATTTTACCACTGCTTTATTGTATTTTATGCTTAATTTTAATCTTTTATTCAAGGGAAAGTTTTTAGGAATGAGGGTTGAGACATATAATAATACAATATTAGGTTCAACACAGAATATTGAGCTGATGGGAGGATACTATGCAATGTCCAGCATTTTGCAGTATCTGGCACAGGGCTTGGCTGAATTATGCTGGACAAATGAGAATTTACTGTAATTCAGCGAGGTGAGGCAGGCCACATACCTCTCGGCAGCCCGGCAAGCCTGTTTCCTCTCTCTCATCATTGCTTTCCACTGCCTGTACTCCTGCTCCAACTCCTGTATCTTCTTCTTGTAAGCAGTGATTCTGGACGTGCTGAAATACAGTAGCACTGAATAATAATAGTACAACTGTATCCTACAGTACAGATATTATGCATGAAACACATGATTATTCCCACGTTCCCCCTCCTCACCACTTCATCACCAAAGTTTTGTCACTCAATGTAATGCCACCTCAAAAGGAAACAAGAGTAATAAAAAGTGACAACTTTCCAGTCACTTTTTATTACTCTTCTTTCCTGTCACTTTTTATTACTCTTCTTTGTTTTCCAGGTGGCTTTACATTGAACTACAAGCCAAATGGTTTCCTATAACCTAGGAAACACCTCTCACCCAGGAAACACCTCTCACCCTCCACAACTCTCACCCAGGAAACACCTCTCACCCTCCACACCTCTCACCCTTCATACCCAGTTGTTAGATGACAACTGGGTGTGTAGGTTGAGAGGTGTGAATGCTGAGGGCAGAGGTGTGAGCCAGACTGAACATGACTTGGGACAAGGTCATAAAGTGTGACCTCAGGGATAGAGGGCTGGAAAGAGGCTGTTAGAGACTAAACAGTGTAGAGTGACATCATTAGGTGACTTAAGAGCTTTTATAAATCAAATGAATGAAATGAATCAAACTGGGGAGAGGGGGGGGTCGGGTGTAACAGACGCCCTTCAACACACACCACCCACCTCTCCCTCTTCTTCGTTGGTGGTTGCTGGGAACATGGCTCGAGAACCAGGGGTCGGCTGGAGATGTTATACGCCACCTCACCGGCCAAGGAGTCAGACTGGGTGAGAAGATCCACTCGCAGGTCGGACACACACTCGTCTCCGGGGTTCTGTGCTTCCAGGCGGCGGCAGGCTTCCCTCAGGCTGATTTCAATGATGTGACTCAGGGTTGATGTCCAGGGAAGCTGTGAGTCTATCTGCCGTATCTGATCTGCATGAGTGAGAGACTAACTAGGAGAGTGTATGTGAGTGAGTTGGTGGTGGGGAGACTGAGGATGAGATGGAGGGGTGGAGTGAAGAGGTATATGAGGGGGGGGGTGTAAGTTGAGGCAGAGGGAAGTGAAATCGTAAGGGACTGGGTGACATGGAGGTGATCTGTTTGTGGCCATCCCTTACAGAAATAAGGGTGTCTGGCTACAGATAGATAGATAGATAGACAGACAGATGTGCATGAAACAAGAACATTTATTTAGCTTTTTTTAATGCAAGGAAGAAGGAACCCCGGAAAAAATAAAAACAAACTAACAGAGAGCCGAATTCAAGATCCATTCCTCTTGAGATGCCTGGCCACACTGATCTGCAGAACACCTGAACATTTATTACGCCATTCCGTCGGGCAAATAAGTGACGTGATGATGTGACTCTGGGGTTGGTACTCGTGCCGGTTATGGAAGCTCCCTAGCACCTTTTCCTAAGTGATTTATTCAGATTATTACACCTTGCTATCCTATTCTAGCTCCCTAACACCTTTTTGTAGGTGATTTATTGAGCCACAGAAAAGTTTCATTCTGGCACTAAGGTGAGAGAGAGAGAGAGAGAGAGAGAGAGAGACTGATCAGATGGCTTTAGAGACTGATCAGATGGCTTTACCTTCCAAACTGAATACATGAAGACTTGCTGATAAAGACTGCCTCCCTCCCACATTCTGACAGGACATCCTTCCTCTGCCAATGTTGGATCTCCTCTTCATGATTTTCTCCACTTCCGCTTCAATATCTCTCCTTAACAGCACTTCCGAGGGCCCACTGGCTAGCTCCTCACCATCCCCACATTCAGTTGGAGACAATTCTTCGGACAGCTTTTTGTTCATGCCTGCCTCAGTGGACATCTCTTTCCCTGAACTATCAAGCTCTGATACCAGCTTTTCCCCAGTCGTGTCCCTCCTCAATGATTCTTCTTCATTCCCTTTCCCACACTGCACATCATGTCCACTCTCAACAGAAGCATGTTCCTTTAAATGCAAGTCTTCTTCAAACTTATCATTTTCCCCATTACTTTCCTTGTTAGTCAAACTGTTGTTACTTTCTTGCTGATCACTAGTGTGGCCCAGTGCAAACTCAGTGGCAGTGTCTTTACCCTTCACAGCTAGAGAGGCAGTGCAGGTTTCCAAGGAAGTATCCATGGATGTTACCTTACATGATCTTATGGCTGCTTCGGGTTGAGGGCTTTTACTTCCTGCCTTACATGACGGGTTCTTATTAAATGATTCTGCATCCTTGTTGGTTTTTGATACATGAGCAGTCTTTCTTGTATCTGGTACTGCCAGTTTCTTATTACATGTACTACTACTCAGTACAGAGGTACTTTTAGCAGATGAAGTGGACTTTGAAGTATTCTTTTTACTGGCTGAGCTTCTGCTACAGGATCTCCCTTGGGATTTATTTGGGGTGGTGTGGAGTGGCTTCTTGCATGCCACAACCCTCCTTGGCTTCGAAGGCTCCGGAGACTGAGAACTCGATGCCTGACCTCCAATTCTCTGATTTACTTGTGCTGTATCATCCTTCCTGCTGGTCTTTGGGGTTTGAATGAGGGATGATAACTCTCCTGTACTTTTTGAAATGGCTGGGCTTTTGCTAGATGACCCTGTGCAATATTTCCTTTGGGGATTGTGTGGGGTGGTGCTGCTTACTGTATCACTTTTGCCTGCACTGACTGTAACTCCTTCCAAAGTCTGGTTTTGTTTTGCTGTGCCTCCATCCTTGCCTGTCTCCCCTGTAACTCTCTCCAAGGTCTTGTTCTGTAATTCTGTACCATCATCCCATGCTCTTGTGTTGTCCTTCACTGCCCAATTTTGTAATGCTGTACCCTCCCCTCTGTCTGCCTCTCTTGTAACTTCCTTCACAGTTTGGTATTGTAATGCTGTACCATCATCCCCTGCTCCTGTACCTCCATCCAAGGTCTGGTTTTGTAATTCTGTACCATCCTCCTTGTCTGCTTCCCCTGTAACCCCCTCCGCAGTGCCGTCCTTGTCATCTGCTTTGCTCCTCGATCTTCTTGGAGTCGTCAGCAGTTTGGGTGGTGAGACATCCTGACAATTGGGGTCATCTGTGAGTGGGCGTTTTTCCACCTTGCCACACTGCCCCTCCTCTCTGCAATCCATTCCCAGTCTATTCCCCCGACTGCAACCTTCAGCGTGTGTTTTTGGTGACACTAGGGACTATATCAACAGCTTCTGAAAGTATGAAAATAATGAATGACAAATAATTAAGAGGGGGAAAAATGTAAATAATAATGATTATGAGACAATTGCTACAGCTTATATACTGTATAACCATTCATTACCTAATAACCAATTTAATATAAACACACATGAACAACACCAGTCTCTCTGTAGAAACTACACACAAAGACTTGGGTGTCTTGGTTGACAGTTCTCTGAAATTTCACTGGCACATACGAAATGCTATAAAAAAAAGCAGCCGGCCTGGCAAGTAATATTAAGTCTACCCTCTGTTGTGACCAAGATTTTATGGTGACTTTGTTCAAATCCTACATCAGGCCTCTCCTGGAGTTTGGCTCAACTGTATGGAACACAGGCTGCCAGGGTGACCTGAGGCTGCTGGAGTCTGTACAGCACAGATGGACTAAACAAATCAATGGCCTGTCCAAACTCAGTTATGCTGACCGTCTGAAAAACCTGGATCTGTATTCTGTAAAAGGGATTGATCAGAGCTGACACACACACACACACATACAATTGAAACAGCCAGCTTATATTTAACCAGTTGCAGCCTAATAACCAGTTTAACACATACACACACACACACACACAATTAAAACTGCCAGCTTACATATAACCAGTTGTAGCCTATATACAGTAATAACCAACTGAATACACACACTTGCAAATTGGTATACAAATCTAACAGCTCTCTCTCCTATGAAAGACTGGATTTTTCCTGTACACAAAATAACCTGGTCATCACATTAACAGGGTTGAAAAGTTGTGAAAAAAATTCAAGTTATAAATGGTATCATTAATTACAAAATCTAACCAGTTTTCCAGTCTAACAGAACCTAACCAGAAGAGCAGAAGGCCCCCCCCCCTTTTTTGGCAACTGTGAAGTTTCAAAGTCAGGTTAATCTGATGGTTTGTCTCTGAACAAATCTTTCGTAATTTATTCCAACTAACCAATCAAACCTACCTACAGTAGCTAAAGTGTGGGGTCTGCCTCAAACTAATAAATCATTCTGCAGTCCTTTACATTTCTGCAGAATTTGGGCGTCGTAAGTGATTTACATTTTGCACTAATGATATATAAATCCTCCCATGAACTATGGTACTTAAAATCGCCTTCGAGGGTGCTTTCTTCTTGCCTCATTAGTTTCCCGGGCAGAGGAGTCATTTTGCTTTGCTATCCTTACCGTATCTTCTGCTCGTAATAAACACTTTGCCAAACAGCATCGAAATGATTACCGGCTGTTAACATTAGTTTTCCCTTGTACTAAATCTACGATATCTCGTCACGACACCTGTAACCTGTCATTAGTAGCAGTGTTGTGACCTACAGAATACGAGTTTCCTCCACTTACCCTAACATACGAACCCACTTGCTGCAGCTATACGATAATTAGCTACCATTCTTTTATTTACTTTTACTCAGGGTCCATAAAGCACAAAAAATCCACAAAGTACCATAAAATCTCCCGCCCAGGCAACTGTTCAAAATACGTAAACAAACCTGTCCGCGGGTTTGTTGGTTCATTTTTATTGTAATATTTCAAGAAATACCCTTATTAATGTTTATTAACTGATTAATAGAAGTTTGAAAATGAATTCATGACATTAAATTACTTGTCCAGTATTATATTTATGCAAAACTTATTACGATTATCACTTTAAAAATGGTCGTTCTGACAGCACGAATAAGCCTGTAAGAGCAGCTTGCATGGTGGTTTAACTGACATTATTTTGGCCCTCTCCTTTTCATTGACTAAGGGTAAATGGCTGCCCCTCACAGGCTCAAAGGCCTAAGTTACGACTAACACCATAGCTACGTGCTGCGTGGCGCCTGACCTACCTTCACCTCACGTCGTCATTATCCATACGCTAGTTCTCAGTATCAGCTAGAATCCACAAAATAATGAATGGCACAAGGCACATATGTCATCAATCGCAAATATTAGAAAGATCTCCATCCATACAGCGCTACAGCGGTTGCATTACTCCATAGGACAGGCAGCTGCTCATTGGGACTGCCTCTTTCTGGGATACTTTGAAAGAGTGGACTCTGTTTTTAAATATGTGAATGCCTGAAATATTAACTACACACACACTTTCTGGTAAATATTCCAGTACTGGTTACTTTGGCATATCTCTACCTGTTTGATGAAGAAATAGGGAAACACTACCAATTATAATCTTTTAGTCAGTGGAGGAGCGATTGGGTAAATATAGATTGGAGCAGATGGGGGACGTGGAAGGTGTGTGCAAGGTATTCACAGAAGAAATCTGTGCAGCATGTGTGGCGGTGTGTGGGGTGAAGAGAAGACGAAAGGGGGTTCAGGGAACAGCATGGTGGACTGAAGAGGTGAGAGAGGCTGTGGCACAAAAGAAGAAAGCATATAATGAGTGGATGAGGAACAGGGGCAACGAAGAAGCTGAGAGACGGACGAGAGAGTTATATGTAGTGAGGAGGAGAGAGGTGAAAAGATTAGTAAGAGAGTGTAAGAAGAAAGTGGATGAGGAATTTGGAAGGAATTTGAGTGTAAAGTGGAGGGAATGTAAGAAAATGTTCTGGAAGGAGGTAAAGAGAGCTAGACAGGGTGCCAACGAAGTCAGTGGGGGTGTGAAAGATAAAAATGGTAGATTACTAGTGGAGAAGGGAGAAAAAGTAAACAGATGGAGAGAACACTTTAATGAACTGTTGAACATAGAGAATGAAAGTAATGCAAGTATAAGTGGCTGGGGAATGGCAGGGAGAAGGAGGGTTGAGAGAAGAGAGGAAGAAATCACCAGGATGGAAGTTGTGGAAGCAATGAAGAAAGTTAAAATGGGGAAAGCCCCAGGAATTGATGGAGTGTGTGGTGAAATGCTGAAGCATGGGGGAGAGATAGTAATAGAATGGATGTGGAAGGTGTGCAGATTGGCTTGGGAGGAGGGTAGAGTCCCGGAGGATTGGAAGTCAGGTATAATTATTCCTCTGTATAAAGGAAAAGGGGAAAAAGCAGTGTGTGGAAATCATAGGGGCATTTGCCTTCTTAGTGTAATAGGAAAAGTATATGGTAGGATACTTATTGACAGAGTTAGGGAAATTACTGAGGAATTAGTTGGAGAAGAACAAGGAGGTTTTAGGAAGGGAAGAGGTTGTGTAGACCAGATATTCATTCTTAGATCCTTAGTGGAAAAGTTTCTAGAGAAGGGCAAGAAGTTGTATGCAGCCTTTATGGATCTGGAGAAAGCTTATGACAGGGTGGATAGACAAGGTTTGTGGAAGGTATTAAGAATATATGGAGTGGATGGGAAGTTGTTGAAGGCTGTGAAGAGTATGTATGAGGGTGCTAAGGCTGCAGTGCGTGTGGATGGCAAACTGAGTGAATCTTTCCATTTGAAGGTTGGATTGAAACAAGGATGTGTCATGTCTCCATGGTTGTTCAATCTGTGTATGGATGGGGTTATAAAAGAGATACAAAGTCGGGCAGTCGATGTTGGACCGGCCCTAGTGAGAGAGGGCAGTGTTTGGAAACTCCCTGTACTGTTGTTTGCAGATGATACTGTGTTGTTGAGCGAAGATGAAGGGGAGCTGCAAGGCTTGGTAGATGAGTTTGGGAGAGTGTGTAAGAAACGGAATCTAAAGGTGAATGTAGGGAAGAGTAAAGTGATGGTCTTCGAGAGAAGTGAAGCCAGTGAATGTACAGTGAGATTGGATGGGAAGGAAATGGAGAATGTGAGTGAATTTAAGTACTTGGGCAGTGTGATGAGTAAGGATGGAAGTCTGGAGGGTGAAGTGCTCGAAAGGGTGCAGCAGGGAAGGAAGGTTGCTGGTTCGTTAAAAGCAGTGATAAGAAACAGGGAAGTGAGCATGGAAGTGAAAAAGTTGTTACATGACAGTATTGTGATACCAACTCTGACATATGGAAGTGAAGCTTGGACCCTGTTGGAAGGACAGAAGTCAAGAGTGAGAGCAGTGGAAATGAGTTATTTGAGAGGAGCATGTGGAGTCACATGGAGACAGACTAACAAATGAGGAAGTGAAGGAGCGTTGTGTTGTGGTTGAGGACGTGATGGGAAGCGTTAGGAGAAACACGTTAAGGTGGTTTGGGCATGTGGAGAGGATGGAGAGTGAAAGACTGACGAGGAGAGTGTATGTGAGTGATTTGGAGGGGGCGAGAGGGAGGGGGAGGCCGAGGATGAGATGGAGGGATGGAGTGGAGAGGTATATGAGAGAGGGGGGTGTGAGTTGGGAGCGTGGTAGTGAAATGGCAGGGGACAGAGTCACATGGAGGCGATTTGTTTGTGGCCACCCCGTGTGGGATTGAGGCGTCTGGCAATAGATAGATAGATAGATAGTCAGTTCTCAAAGACAAATGTATAGAGGATGATGAGACTTTGCCTTTGAGAACTTAACTCAGTCAGGGAATGGATCAGAGTTTCCCAACAAACATCCTCGGAATTTTAACCCATTCGTTGGGGGTGAAGTTCAGGGCCTGTATTCTCATCGAGTATTGAAGCTCCCTAGCGCCTCTTCCTTAGCAATTTATTTTTGCATATGGCTGGTTAATATGCTTTTGCACATTATTTATACACACTACAGCAATGTTGGAAGGATATAAACAACACAGAATAGGATATGAAGGTGTGACAAGCAAAATAAATCGCTTTGGAAACGGTGTTAGGGAGATTCCTTAACCGACCAGAATATGGGCCCTGGTCCCACTGGTATGACCTTGCATGACTGAAGGGCAGGGCTTCTGACTTGTGAATTATGCAGGCTGCCAGAGATTAAGCAGCATGAACCACCATTAGATGACCAAAGCAACACATAGAAGCATGTTGGAGCACTTATAAATGATACAATGTGGCTTCCATCATTGGCTATGTGGACTGGGCTTCTGTCACCTCCTGTGGCTTGGTCATGGCACAACCAGTATACCTCCTGCTCTGCCTATGTGATGGTGGATTAGTCTCTCTCCGTTCTGGCGCATGTGTGTAAGAAGGTGATCAGAATCAAACACTCTCAGTTCACTCGCTCCTCCACTACCTGAATGTCATATTCATCTTTAATAAGTTTGCTTTTCAGCTTCTTCACTTTTGTCTTTCCGAGTACCTCGCCCTCTATCTACCACACTCCTTTAACCTTTAGCCTGTCATCATTGGCCCCAGGTTCAACTGAATCTGAGCCCAGTGCACTGTAGGCTGCCCTTCCTCAGTTCACCATCCTACTTTCAGGGGAGAGGGAGGAAATTGAGGAACATTTACCCGAGTGGCAGGGCCAAAGGGTGAAAGCATCCCTCTCCAGCATCAATTTTACCTTACATACCACAGTCAGCTATCTATCTACAGCCACTCACAATAATCCTGCAAGGGGTGACCGTTTGTCTTTGAGTTAATTGTTTACGGAGAAGGGCACTAACCCTCCACCAACCCACTTGTTGACACATAGGGAACATCACCGATAAATCTCTGCGTTGTTCTCTCACTACCTTCACTTCAGCAACTCCCAAACATCTCTCTCTCTCTACGAGCACACCATCCATCAGACTCCATATGCCATTCTCTCATCTCTCACTACCAATTATATTTGTGTAATTCTCTAGGTTTGAATGGGGCTTGTGGCGGCCCAGTGGTTTGTGTACTAATGAAATACTGAATGAACCCTATGTCTAGTTGGAACCCATGTGAGAGAGAGAGAGAGAGAGAGAGAAAGAGAGAGAATTATACACATCATTCTGTAAATAAATACAGTAATGAAGGGACAGATTACAGGGAGTACCAGATGAAAAAATAGATAATGATAAGCCATTTTCTATATATTTACCATCTATAGCCTGTAAGGGGTGGCCACAAACTAATCACCTCCATGTCACCCTGCTCCCTGCCATTTTGCTGCCCTCCCTCCAGCTTACACCCTCTCTTATACCCTCCTCCAAAATCACCATTGAAATATAACACAGAATATCTACTATTGTTTTACTGCAATTTCACCACTATAATGTTACACAGTACACCTGTTACTTTTGTTACACTGTTACTTAACCTATTACACACAACCCCTGCTAATGTCTTATTCTTTAAATTGTTACATAGTACATTTGCAAAAGCCTTACTCTAATTTTATCATTACATTATTACTTAGGACATCTGGTAATGTTTTATACAGAATTATTACAATACTGTACTTTCTGTTACCCATCATCATCATCCGGATCTCCTTTCCCACCCTAGGGCAGAGTGAGGAGTAGCGACATCCAGACAGCCCAAATTTGCACAGTCCAATGGGCCATGGTTCCATTCACTCATCATTCAAGCCCCTGGAATCCTGGCTCTGTCAGAAAAGCCAAAAATATTCACCACGTTCTGTAGCGTCACATAAATGTATCCGATAGAGTCAATCCGGACACTGTCACGTTAAAAAGGGGTGCCAAATCCCTGGTCAAGCACTTCTCATAACATTCATCCAGCCAGCTCGATCTCTTGTCGGTTCCCTAGCCTTACCGACTTCCAAACCTCTCTTCCTCACACGCTCATCCACCATATCCCTCCACTTTCTCTTTGGCCTACCTTGCCTCCTCCCTCCTTCAAATTCACTCAGATATACCTTTCTCACCACTCTATTGCTATCCATTCCCCATGTGACCATACCATCTCAGTACACTCTCTTTGATTCCAGTGTCCACAGACTTCCTCACTTTCTGTTACTGCTTAAGTATAATAATGCACTAACACACACACAAAATAACAATGAAAATATTGATGATAATAATCCATCCATCCATCCATCATCCAAGCCTGTGTTGTCCCACAAAGGAGTGTAGGAGCCCGGGGCTAGGCAAGATGGTTCTGACATTTAAGATAAGAGTGAAATGATAATCCATCCATCCATCTATTATCCAATCCTACGTTGCCCCACAAAGGAGCGTAGGAGCCCGGGGCTAGGCAAATTGGTCCTAACATTTAAGGTGAAAGTGACCAGCCTCATTCATCCCTGAGTGGCACTGCGTGAGTAATAAACCCCAACCATCCCTTGGATATAAACCTTCACCAGCTCAATCCGATTGGAGCGCCGTAATTACCCACTAAACCACCAGGTGCCAAAATTTGGTTATATGGTTACCACCCAGCTTAGTAAATGGTTTCCTGGTGTACAGAAAACCATTTGGTTTGTCACTCAGTGTAGAGTCACCCACAGGCAGAAGGACGAGGAAAGAATGAAGGAAAGAAAGGCAGAAGTGGGAGTGTAAAGTCACCCGTAGGCAGAAGGACAAGGAAAGAATGAAAGAAAGAAAGACAGAAGAGGATTGAAGGAAAGAAGGGTAGAGGAGAGGAAAGAGCAGACACCCGAGAGCAGCACTACATCGAGTGAGTAATGATAATAATAATAACAATAATAATAATAATAACCTGAATACATCTTACATCTGTGCTGGTTTGGGTTTTAATTAATACCTACAGTGTTTAAACAAAGCTAATTATTATCATTATGCCAAAACTCCCTTACAAAAGCCTATATATAAACACAGCAATGCATTTAGATAAGAAACACAAATAACCACTGCAGTAATACTACACATTCTATTATAAACATTAACTCTTCATATTAACATCTATCTATCTATTGCCAGATGCTTAATTATGTAACCAAATCACCTCCATGTTGCCCTGTCCCCTGCCATTTCAGTCCTCCCCCCAGCTTACACCTCCCTCTCTCATATACCTCTCCACTCCATCCCTCCACCTCATCTGCAGCCTTCCCCTTCCTCTTCCCCCAGCACCTCAATTCTACACTGACATTTAAACTGGAGATCAATTTAAACAATAACTAGCATCACATGTGTGGAAAAGGCAGCACAACAGCACATCCCTCTGTATATTCTTGTGTAATCAGGCTCTGCAGCACCTGGGGAATAAATTTTGACAGCTACAAAGTGATGTGGAGGTGATTTGTTTGTGGCCACCCCTTGCAGGATTAAGGCATCTGGTTATAGACAGATTAAAGTACACTCTTATTGGTTATATATGATAGATATATAAGGTACGCTCATGTTGGTTATATATATCTTTAGAATGGAGCATCAAGGGTGGGTATTTGCCTGCCCAGTAATGCTCAGATACCTGCTCGTGTAACACCACTAAGGGAAGAGGAACTGGACACTTTCATCTTAAATAAGTGGACAAAGTAACTTTGCCCTGGACCCCTATAGATACTGGATAGGATGATGGATAGAAGATCAACAGCCATCCATCCTCCAATCCTTTGCTGTCTCATTAGGAGTGTAGGGGACTGGGACTAGCTAATTTTATGGCAATGGTAATACTGGATAGGATGAAGTACAGAAGCAATGGTAATACTGCACTGGATAGGATGATGGACAGAACACCAACAGCCATCCATCCTCCAAACTGTCTCTGTCTCATTAGGAGTGTATGGGACTGGGGCTAGACTATATTTAAAGCAATGTTGGCTGACCTCACCAACCAAAGTGGCATTACATGAGCATTAAACCCCAACCACTCCTTAAATGTGTATGACTGGAGCATCTTAACTCACTAGACCACCGGGCATAATGCTTAACAAGCCATAATAAGCATAAAAATTAACTCCAATCACCCCTCAAATGGACAAGATTGAAGCATCTAAACCCACTAGGCCACCAGGCAAAATAATTAACAAGCCATAATAAGCATAATAATTAACCCCAACCCCTCAAATGGACAAGGCTGGAGCACCTAATCCCACTAAATCACCGGGCATAATAATTAACTCCAACCCACCCTCTAATGAACAAGATTGGAGCACATAAACCCACTAGGCCACCAGGCATAATTAACACACCATTAACTGAATAAACTGGTAAGAAGGAGGAGCTGCTATGCTACTTAAAAATGAAAATTTACAAGTCATCTCAAATTTTCTTCAATACTGAGGCTTTGTATTTCCATTTCTTCAAGGCTATATATTAGTGGAGTTATAATTCTAATTCCTTCACTCTAGTACTACCTCCTTCACTTCAATACTAACTCCTTCCCTCCACTTCTAACTCCTTCAGTCTAGATATATATTCGAAGGGTCAGTCTGGCTACCTCTAACTGTACATATATAAATTTGAAGGGATTTTATTAAAAACTGAGGAAGTAAGTAACAGTTTCATTAACCCTTTCACTATAAGAAATTTCCCATAACCTGGTGAAAATAATAATAATAATAACAATAATAATAATAATGAGGAAGAAAAAACTAAAAATACTACAGTATTAGAATTATGGTGTTAAACTCTCCTATGTGTTTTCCATTCACATGATCTCTACAGTGCCAGTGAGGGATGCCTTCATGTGATGGAACTGATATGACTGGGTGGTGCAGCTGCCTGGTTATATAACTGTCCCTCCATCCCCTCCCTATTCCCCGAAATGAGGATAGTGAACTGCAGAGGACGGGCAACATCGGCCTGCAGTCCACTGGGTTCATATTTCAGATTGTGTGTGTGTGTGTGTGTGCCCATACAATTCTTTCTGAGGCCAGTCTGCAAACCGGAGAGAGGGACCATCCACACAAGCATGGGCCATGGCTGCAGAGCTGCCTTAGCCCACATGCTGGAGGGACCGGATGGTCATGGCACTGTTACCTCGGATCAGCCGGTGGGAGAGACAAAGAGGCAGTGAGTCAAACCATACAAGTAGGAGGGATAGACAGGATGAACCTCTAATTCTTGGAACACTTTTTATTACTCTTCTTTCCACTTCAGGTGACTCTGCACTGACTGACAAGACTAAATGGTTTCCTGTAAGCCACAAAACCACTTACAACACTGGGTGGTAACCATATAGCTCAATGACAGGGTGATGATGATGATAGCATCCACTCACTCGATGTATTGCTGCTCTCGGGTGTCTGCCCTTTCCTCCCCTCCCTCCTTTCCTTCCTTCCTCTTCTGTCTTTTTTTACTTCATTCTTTCCTCATCCTTCAGCCTACAGGTGACTTTACACTCCCTCTTTTGTCTTTCTTTCCTTCATTCTTTCCTCTTGCTTTTGCCTATGGGTGACTCTACACTGAGTGACAAGCCAAATAGTTTCCTGTACACTAGGATACCATTTACTATGCTGGATAGTCACCATACTGTATAACCAAATTATGGGACCTGTGGTTTAGTGGGTAATTACGGCGCTCCAATCAGATTAAGCCGGTGAAGGTTTATATCCAAGGGATGGTTGGGGTTTATTGCTCACGTAATGCCACTCAGGGATGAGTGAGGCTGGGCACTCTCACCTTATATGTCAGGACCAACTTGCCTAGCCCCGGGATTCTATGCTCCTCATGAGGCAACGTAGGATTGGATGATGATAACTGATATAAATAAATAAATAAATAAATATTAATCATAGTACAAATTTTAAAAGGCAATAGCTATGGTGAGTAGTGGAAAGTGATATAATTAACTGAGTACCATTTACTGAGATGAGCATGAACTAAATTGAACAGCTTAAAAATTAACCTCATGGACTGACTCATTATACTTTAAGCCTTTCAATCCAGTCTTATTTTTTCTTTACTTTGGTCTGCCCAAGTGCAAAGAGAGAGACTAACAGAGAGAGTGTATGTGAGCGAGGTGAGGGGGGGGGAGGCTGAGGATGAGATGGAGGGATGGAGTGGAAGTGTATATGAGAGAGGGGTGTGTGAGCTGGGAGTAGGGCAGTGAAATGGCAGGGGACAGGGAAACATGGAGGTGATTTGTTTGTGGCCACCCCTTCTGGTATTATGGCATCTGGCAACAGATAGACAGATAGACTTTGTTTTGGTGGTAATGGGGAGCCTACATGCGGTGACACTGTGACCTGTGGGTAAAGCATCTGCTGTTTTTATCAGGGAGCCCAACCTTCTCGTATTTCCCAAGACCCTGGTGAGGCGCTGTCCACCACAAGGGGGCGCTGGATCCCTACTCATTGTATGTACAGTAAAATCACCCTATAATGGATTAACTTGGGGGAAGCCTGATCTGATAAAGCTGAAAATCCATTACAGTATATCCAATGGTCCCCCCTTGAGGTGGGACTTCACACACACGTTTAAAAATATATCTAAACAATATCATTCTAGTACTAAAACTGAAACTATACCCATTTTACACTAACTTGGCATAAAATTTCACCCTCTTGCGGCTTATTACACATCCTATCACTGCCCTTCTTCATGAAACACATATATTGCACCCCAAGAAATGGACACTGTTTGTTGTAGCCAATACAAGCCCAGTGGCCTTCATAGTATCCATTAAATCTGATATCCAGTCTATCAAGGTATGTTAACTGAGGTTTTACTCAACTGTACTGTGCCTGCAGGATGGCCCCACAAAACCAGCTTCTTACCTGTGGCTGACAGGTCTACCCAGCTAGAGGCCAGGGACAAGCAACCCTTTTTTTTTTTCTATCTTCAGTTGCTCCAATTCACCTTTAAGATACACTTTTTGAACCAGAAGATAATATAATACCAGAAGTAACAAGAATGGTGGTGGTGGTGGTGGTGATGGGGGATGACTGGTGGTGGTAGTGGTGATGGGGGATGACTGGTGGTAGTGGTGGTGGTGATGGGGGATGACTGGTGGTGGTGGTGGTGGGAGATGACTGGTGGTGGTGGTGGTAAGAGGTGGGGAGTGAAATGGCTCAGACACATCACATGCCATACATATATTTCAACCATCTCCCTTTCATATTCCTTGTTGTTCTTTGTTGTCTCATTCACCATTTCACAATCACTCTCCTAGTCAGTTTCTCATTCTCCATCCTCTACACATAGCCAAACAATCACTCTTCTATTCAGTCTCTCATCCTCCATCCTCTCCACATGGCGAAAGCCCTTACACATATGCCAACCTTCTTCCGCTCCTTCTCCTCGTCAATCTCCACCGTCTTGTCCACTACCAGGTTCATGAAGGCGTCAAAGCCTCGCAAGACACCCTCCACACACCGCCCCTTGGGCAACTGGATCTCCACCTTCTTGAACATGTACCTGTGGGGGCAAGTATTCGCAGTGAGATTGTACTGTTTGTATTGTATCGTTTATAAAAGCACTGACGTGCTTGTGTGCATCTGCCTTGGTCACCTAATGGCGGCTCTCCACCCTGCTCTACCTCTGGCAGCCTTCCTATTCAGCCCCTTATTCCACATGTCAGACTCAACGACCTCATCCCAAGTCTTTTTCGGTCTGCCATTTGCAAACCTACTCGCGACGTTCACATTTCTCATCTTCCACACCCAGGTGTCATTCTTCATCCTCTCCACAAGCCCAAATAATCTAAATCTATTCCTTATGGGATTAAGGAATCTGACAATATATACATAGACTGTGATGAGACAGAATGACAGATGGGTAGACTGCTTTTACTTGACTTAAATGGACTTCTCTAAGTTGCATAAACTATGAACTTCAACATTATCTCTAGTCATGATGTAGGAACAAGTTTCCTTGGTTATGTAGCCTATCTATCAGTTTATCTATTGCAATATGCCATAATCCCATAAGGGAGGGTCATTTCCCAGTGAGTTAGTTGTTTTACGGGAAGGGGCATTAACCCTCCACCAACCCACTTGTTGACACGTAGGGAACACGTATGGGATGGTTATATGGTTACCACCCAACGCTGTAAATGGTTTCCTGGCTTACAGGAAACCATTTGGCTTGTCACTCAATGTAAAGCCACCTGAAAAGAAAAGAAGAGCAATAAAAAGTGGCAGGAAAGGTGGAAAAATAGGAAGAGAGGAGGGCAGACACAGAAAAAGAATGATACAGGTGAAGGAAGAAGTAGGCAACACTACATCAAGTGAGGAGATGATGGTGCATTAGTCTCAAAGAATGCCTGGGTCCTGTAAAGTGTTAGACTAAGTTGGAGTGTTTGATTACTGATTAGGATTGGTTGTATTAAATTATCCAAATATTTTTAAATGTAAGCTATTCGAGACAATTATGACCTACATTATTAAGGGAAGGGGGAGGCTGAGAATGAGATGGAGGGATGGAGTGGAGAGGTATATAAGAGAAAGGGGTGTGAGCTGGGAGCAAGGCAGTGAAGTGGCACTGGACTCACCTGGTTTACTCACCTGGTTGGCTACCCCATTACAATTTAACAGTATGGCTCGGTAGGAATTTGCTTTTTAGAAGCAGGGCAGCCCACACCTGCTGGCATGCCAGCCCCATTCTCTATACACATCATCTGAATATACTATTGAGTAGGGGCTGAGTTTTGTGCCATATGCAGGGTTGATAAACTACTTGAAGGACTTCGAATTATGAATCGTAGTTATTCAATATAATCAAACAAGATGTGTCCTAGATGTGAGTGGAGGGACTTTTTAAATGAAGTAACAGAGTCGGCGCTAACAGTATTATCAGACAGAGAATTCCAGAGGTCTATACATCTGATACTGAAAAACCTGCGTCTACACTCGGATGAAATGCGGGGCTTGGCCACCTTGAATCTATGACCCCTGGTGTGAGTTAATGGAGGAAGAGAAAAAAGTTTGGATGGTGTGATAGGGGACTGGTGATGAAAGATTTTCCAGTATTTAATAAGGTTAGCTCTGATCAGTCTCCCTTTTACTGAATACAGGTCCAGGTTTTTCAGACGGTCAGCATAAGTGAGTTTGGACAGGCCACTGATTTGCTTGGTCCATCTGCGCTGCACAGACTCCAGAAGCTTCAGATCTCCGTGGTAGCCTGTATTCCATACAGTGGAGCCAAACTCCAGGATAGGTCTGATGTGGGATTTGAACAAGGTCAACATAAAAGCTCGGTCATGACAGAGGGTGGACTTCAACAAATTATTTGCCAGGCCTGCTGCTTTTTTTACAGTATTTCTTATGTGAGAGTGGAATTTCAGTGAGCTGTCAACCAAGATACCTAAGTCTTTGTGTATAGTTTCTACAGAGAGACTGGTGTTGTTCATGTGATAGTGCTGGTGTGCCAATAGAGTTCCAATCAACTGGGCCTCTTTGACATCGCAGTACGGTGCACTTGTCAAGATTGAAACGTAAACCCCAGGACTCAGCGACCTTGTACACCATATCTATGTCCTTCTGACACGTATTTATGTCTGCAGCTAACGAGGAACAGGTATTGTGACGCAGCTTGAGGTAAATCTTCATGTCGTCAGCAAAGAATTTGCATTTGGAGCGTATATATGATGGTATAAAGTTTATGTATACCAGAAAATGCAAGGGGCCTAGAACAGAACCCTGGGGGACACCACTAAGAACATTCCTTAAGGAACTGGTGCAGCCAGACAGGAAGTCAGAGATCCAGGACAGCAAGGAACCGCTGACCCCCAGTAGTCTTAGCTTGTCGATGAGTATTGAATGGTTGACAGTGTCAAAGGCTTTACTAAAATCAAACAAGATGACATCCACTATATACCCAGCATCCAACCACGCCGTTGCATCATTGTACACAAGTAGTAGTTGGTCGTCCACAGTTCTACCCTGTCTGAATCCATACTGGTCGTTTGACAGCACTCCATTAGTATCAAGGAAGTTGTATAGTGCCTCTGTAATAAATCTCTCCAGAGTTTTACAGCAAACAGAGGTCAGGCTAATAGGCCTGTAGTTAAGGGGAGTATGCCGAGAGCCTTTCTTGAATATGGGAATAATAATGGATTTTTTCCAGTCCTGTGGAAGTTTACCAATGGTGATAGACTTCTGAAATATGAAAAACAAGGGTAGAGCTAAGGCTGGGCAATATTTCAAAAGACTGGGGTGCAGGCCATCAGGTCCCATACTGGTGTTTGGGTCCAGTCCTGTAAGCTTGTTTCTCACTTCTTGCAAGGATAATGTCACTCTATCGAGGATACCCTCAAAAGTTTGGTGAGGGAGAGGAGCATGGGGAACGTGAGTTGAGTAAACTGTACAGAAATGTGTAGCAAAAGTTTCTGCCATCTGAGTACAGTCGGATGATAACACTCCATTATCCAACCTTAAGGGACCCACTGAGGGTGCACCCACTTTCATATTTCTGATGTACCGATGAAATGGTTTTGAGGAGACTTGTAGTTTTCTGACCAGTGACATTTCGTGATTGATTTGCATGTGTGTAAAGTAGTTGCGAAAGCTGTCATTGAGAGAGTCGTAGTGTGTTAGAGCTCGAGAAGCCTCAGGAGATAGTCTTCCATAAACACTCCTGGAGTGTTTGTATGTTTCCCAAGCTCTTCTACGGCGGTTTTTCAAGGCCTTGGGAGGTGATCTTGGAGGTGGGGGAGGTGTGCTGGGCATATTCGGCACATACTGGTCAATTAATGGACTAAGGATGGACTGCAGTCTGTCATACATAGCATCAATCGATAGGCTTTGAAATTCGAACTGCCAGTCTATTTCACGCAGATGACTATTTATTTTGTTATATTTAGCTTTATGCCAAGAGCGCTTAGATTGAAAATAGCTATCAGTCACAACACTGGCTTGGTAATAGTATTGCAGCAGGACTGGACAGTGTCCACAGTTGGGCAGGGGACTCACTACCTCAATTTCTCCTACCCTGTCATTCTCAGATGTGAGGACAAGATCTAGAGTGTTGCCCGAGCTTAAATATGTGGGGATTGTTACCCACTGGTGCAAACCCAGACATGCAAAACAGTCCAGGGACGACTGGTGGAGGGGAGGATATCTCACAGCCAGTGCTGTGCTAGACTGCCAGTTGATAAGGGGTAAGTTAAAGTCCCCAACAATCAATACCTCTTTCGATGGACAGAAGTCTAATAGGAAGTTTCGTAATGCCAGGTTATCGGCATTGCTGTTGGAAGGAGGGCGATATATAACAATTATATACAGGTTAAATGCTAGTAAATAGATTGCACAGACATTATCACAGCTGGTGAGGGCACTTATATGACTTATATTACTCCTTATATAAATACATACAAGGAGGTGATTTGTTTGTGGCCACCCCTTATGGGACTGAGACGTCTGACAATAGACAGATAGATAAGACAGATTATTATGGGACAACACTGGTTTACTGACACGGGGTGAGACTGGCAGAGGGCTAGCGTACATACGCAGCCAGCACACCGTATATAAAAAAAGCCACACAATATAAACCACAGGACACCACATATTGCATGGTTGTACAAAATTCAAATTATACACAGAACAAGTGCACCAACAAATGACACCAAATGATTCTGAAAAGGCATTACAACAAACTAGACAATAACATGAACAAAATGAAAAATGCACAAATCCATGATACGAAAACAAAATTGACAACAATCAAGTTGGATCCCACTATATGACCTTTCGCTAGAGCAGAATGTGAGCCTGGGGCCATTATGCTCAGTTCATTTTCATCTGACGGAACAGGGTTACTCTCACACGGTAATACTAAGTTGGGACTCACTCACTCACTACAAGAAATTTGGTGACAGTAAGGTTATTTAGGAGTCTCCTTGGTTATCTGTGAAACTCACCCTTCAGTCTTAACTACACATGGGCATCAACTAGGCTAAAAGGTGGGGGGAGGCTGGGATCTTTGTTGAAGATGGCAAAACTGAGGAAAGGCATTTGTCCAAACGGAGACTGAATCTTCACTCAACTCACACATAACCATTATTGCATTTTTCCCGAGGACCCTAACTTTGCAGGGGGAGCTTTGTCGTGGTAGCTCGAGACATTGTGTTGCAACCTTTTAGATGGCGACTTTTCCTACCTCAGCTGCTCAACGCTTCCTCAATGGCCGCGCAGAACATTTACACTCTGCAACAGTACTGTTGACTCTTGTCCACAGTCCGAATTCACTTCTTAGAAAGTATTCAGTTTAAGTCCCCCTTTAGGCTTTAGTACTATTCCTAGATGTTATAACATCTCTACTAAGCAAGCAAACGATATTAAATAAATCCCACGGTCAAGACAGCCATTCATTGGCATGACGGCCATCCATTGAAACCATGCATAAATTTAGATACTGCATTTTATTTGAATCCTGTTAACATGACCCAAAAAAAAAAAAGAACATGAAACTCCCTACCGTTGGTAAGTAAAAAAAAATTGTATAAGATACCCTTTTAGTTCCCTAGCCCCATACCTCGCTCTCACTCATTTATAGACCCTATCGGACTAATGCCGATGCGATAAAAGAGTCATTTATCCAACTAACGCCAATGCGATAGAATAGAAAGGAGATGGCGCATTCTCTCCTGTGGTTTTGGCTCTTCTTTTCTTGAGAGGCTCCATCAGTGTTGCTTGATTTGCCAGAATTGACGATGCTTATATTATATTCCATTGTTGCATTATATCTACTACGTAAAAAAAAAATGTTTCATGTTCTCTGCATACCATTACAACAACAGTATTTCAGTCATTCATGATTATATCTCTATTAGCTGAAGGAGGTGCGTGGCAGGATCCATCGTATACCTTTGCAACAATAAATATTTTATTTCAGTCAATCCACGTTCTTTTGTTAAATAATTTCCAGTTGAAAGATTTGTGTAAATTTGAGTACGCTTGGGTATACCTCATCAAACTTATCCGTTACAGAATTTAGGATTAACTAGGAGGTATTTAATGATTTATAATGATGCATGTTACAAGAAATGAACAGTTATATTAAAAAAAATATTAGCATTTAGATTATTATGTTTGATAAGCGTTCGCTTATGTTCCCAGGCTGTATTTAGCAGGACGAGGAGTACAGTTCGAGATTTGTAAAAAGTGGTTCCTGTGAGTTTTACGTCGTTTGCAGTAAGTTGGTGAGGAAATATGTAGCTCATTATAAAGCATGCGAACTTAAAGACACACCCAAACAACATGAAATCGTCAAGTAGCTCATTAAGGGCTGGAAGAGAGCAATAACAGGTTTCAGTGATCAGTGGGTTTGCGGGGTTAACATGAATCCCATCCATTGAAGGATGAATCAATGAATCTTGATTACTTAAAGTGGGATATGAGTGCTAAAAATTAGGGACATTGACTCGCCTGCCAGGTTGTGGGGTAGGAGGTCCAAGTTTGAAGACATAATGGACCAGAATGAACACGTTATGTCCCAGTTGTCTTTCAGCACTCCTTCCCAATCATACATTTTAACCTTATCTAACCTAACAGTTTAATATAACTTAATATTCGTGTAAGTTTTAGCAAGCCCGCCATTACAAACGTTGGTGAGGCATAAGGAATGTGATAGAAAGAAGGGGGGAAAATGTCAGCAGAGAACAGATGTTTACCACCTGGAAAACAGTCAGAAAAATACAGAAAACAAACTGGAGTAATAGCAGTTGAATTGGTAAGGGCCTTCTGCCGGCTGAAGTAAAGGCACAGGAACAGTTATCTCCCCAGGTCCGTCTGAAGAAAATACACACCTGGCAAAGTACACTGAAGTGGTTTGGACATGTAGGGAGAATGGAGAATGAAAGACTGACTAAGAGGGTGTATGTAGGTGAAGTGG
>JAGKTI010000374.1:80508-93190 GCA_018397915.1 Birgus latro
TACACAAGGAATCTATATACAATACAGTATTATATTATGTTGGTAGGGTATCATTATGATTTATTATTATTATTATTAATACAGTAGTAGATCAACCCTTGTCTGTCTGATCGAGCACACCCATTAGCCAAAGGTAAGTAACCACCCCTGCAGAGCCATCCCCTGAAGTGAGCTTATGTTTTCTTGTGGTGGATAGTGCCTTACCACACTGAGGCATGGGGAAGAGTGTGAAGATTTGGTTCCTGGATGGACACCACATTTGTCTCTCCACCCAGTAACAGGGGTACCATAGTGGGCTCCACATCACCTTGTCATTTGGTTATATGGTTACCACCCAGCTTTGCAAATGGTTTCCTGGGGTACAGGAAACCATTAGGCTTGTCACTCGGTGTAGAGTCACCTTAGGAAGTAATAGGCAGCACTACATTGAGTGAGTGGATGATGGTCAGCACTGCCAGGGTAATATTGATGTCCTGCTGTACAGAAAATCAAGGTTACCTGTTTTGTTATAGGAAGATCCCAGACGTTGCTCAGTAGTGTGTGAATATTCCCAGGTTGTTGAGGTGGAGGTGGTGGTACTGAAGGGACCGCCAGGGATGATAGTGGTGGTGGTGGTTGTGGTGTTTGAATATTCCCTTGTAGCTGAGGTTGAGGTGACCGGACTGAAGCTGATGAAAGAAATGCCAGGAGTGTTGGTAGCAGTGGTGGTGGTGGGGGTGGGTGGGGATGTGATAGCAATGATCGGACACATGGAGGCCGTCAGGAGGGGAATGTTGTTGAGGTGTGATGGTGTGGCACAGGTGGTGGTAAGCTCCTGAAGAAGGTTGAGCCTACCTTCTCTCACATAGTTTGGAATCCAGGTCATGCCGTAGCAGGTGCACTGGAGGGGGTTGTGGCTCAGGTCAAGGTCCGTGATGTTTGGTACTCGAGACTGGAAGAAGGACTCTTGGAAGCTCTTAATGCCACAGCGAGACATCTTAAGGACCTTGAGGTGGAGCATTGGGGTGCTGTGGTGGGGGGTGAGGAAGAGCGTGGCCAGTAAAGGTGATCCAGAAAGGTCCAGTATAGCGATGGATGGCAGCTTCATCTTGGCGCTTCTGAGTCTTGTCATCGGCACCGTTGTGTCGGTGGCTTTCAGACTTCTCAGGGTGCCATTGGCCTGGTTCAAGATGTCCATACTTTCCAACCTGGAAAGAGGAGTATCAGTACTGTGAGATACTTCCCTGCCATGGTCGTAGTAGTAGTAGTAGTAGCCCCAGGTTCATCTCAAATGTGAACCTCATGGACTGCAGAAAGACATTGCCCTTTTCCTTCAGTCCACCATCCTCCTTCAGGGGATAGGAAGATGAGGGATGTTAGTATAAACTGGGATGAGATGGAGGGATGGAGTAGAGAGGTACAGTATATGAGAGAGGTGTGAGAGTTGGGTGGAGGGCAGTGAAGTGGCAAGGGATAGGGCAACATGGCAGTGATTTGTTTGTGGCCACCCATTATGGGATTAAGGCATCTGGCTATGGATAGATGGATGCTGTAGATAGATAGATAGACTCAGCCTGGTTATATCAGTGCCACAACATGCAAGTCTTCCTCTCCAGCACCACAATACTATGCTGAACACAGACAGCCAGCACTACCTTTGTCTGTTTACCCCACACCAAGGCCCCTGTCCATAGTCTTAACCCCTTAACCGCGGGTCGTCACTTCTGTGATGCTCGGGCGCAATGGATCATGCTGCGGGGCGTCACTTTTGTGATTTTTTGTTGTTCTGAATTCGCCCGGGCTTTCAGGTGGTGACTTGTATCATCTATCAGCACTGCCAATGTCCAACAATAGTCAGAGCTGCTAATGTCATCAGTACTCCCCTCCATTGTTGACAGTTTAGCCATTTTCCCCCATTCTAGACTCCCCTCCCTACCTCCCCTCCATTACCCTCTCGTGTTGTCAGCTCAGCCGCTCCGCGCTACGTAAATCTTCCCCGGATTTTTCCACTGATTTCACCCTTTGAAATGAGCCCTATGCCCTATTCTTATACAAAATAATATATATATAAAAAAAATAAGGTAATTGATAGTGCCATACACCTGGAATTGGCTAATTATCACTTGGCAACATCCAACCTGCACTTGTTCACTAATTTCCCCTGCTTTTTTCCCTGTGAAATATGCCATATGAGCTATTCTTGTAATATAAATGTATATAGGAAAGGAAGGGAGAAGCCTGAGTGATATTTATATTCACCTGGAACTACCTAATTTATTATGTATTGTCTAGATTTCCTACGACTTATTTCTTAGCGTATACACTAGCAGCTGACATTTTCAACTCTTGGCTACCCAGATATCTACATCTGAGTTCACTCCCGTCCTTCAAGCTGGAGGTACGTTGCAGCCGTGCCCCTCTATTTCTGCCGCTTTTGCGCCCATTATAAAAGGCCCTGTGACCTCTACCCCTCCTAAACATCGTGTGGGAAGCGGTAAAGGACTCTAGATATATATAAGTGTATGAAGTACTAGAAATAATAAAGTGTGAGTGCGTATATGAATAAGAAATGACAATACAAGCGGCGAATTAGTGCGAGTGGGAGGCTCGTACGCGCTCGTATTTTACATTGCTTTCACAGTGTTTTTTTTTTTTAGTATGGATTTCAAACTACTTGGAAATCATTGAATAGTGTTTGTAATGTTAATATCTGGCAGTGGTATTCATATTACGGGAAGTCGGGAAGTGTAAAGTGGAGACTTAGTTACCCAACTTCAGAAGTCTCCACAAGTCCTACAGTAGTCAACGAGTGCTCTAAAAACATCCCAGGAGAAAGCTGAAGGTATGTGCCATATGCATATATGCATATGTAATTATAATATTCTAGGACTAATAACTGATTTTTGGCAAATATTTGTAAAAAGTCAGTCGGAGCACGGATTTGCCCCGTGGGATGGGCACGACGCGCCTCCTACAACCCTGTGGTTTAAGGGTTAAGGGCTCGTATTCACAGTGGTTAAGGAAGCTCCCTAACACCTCTTCCTTACTGATTTATTTTTGGATATGGGCAGCCATTAGCATTTTGTATGTTATTTATGCAGAGTATCATCATATCAAATTGATTTAAGTAATACAGAAGAGGACAACAGGGTGTATTAATCAAAATAAATCGCATAGGAAGAGGTGTTAGGGAGCTATCTTAACTGATGAGATTATGGGCCAAGACCTTTGATCCTTTCTTTAATACTGCAGTTGCTTGCTTAGTTCAGGCAGCATGTTAAACTATTTACAATGCTGGATGGTAACCATATAAGTACCAACCCAGACATGGCCCCTACATGTCAGCAAGTGGGTGGGTGGAGAGTTAGTGTCGCTTACCGTAGAATAGCTAACTCAAAAGCAAACAGTCACTCCTGGGATTATGGTGTCTGATTATAGATAGAGAGCTAGATCATTAGTCTATTCATTCAGGGTGGTTTTGTGTGTGTGTGTGTGTGTGTGTGTGTATGTGTGTGTGTGTGTGTGTATGTGTATAAGGAGGAATAGGAAAGGGACTGAACTGAGGGGCAGGTAGAGATCAAGCAGTGTGGAGAGCTGCTATTAGGTGACCAAGGCCAACACATATCAGCATGTTGGAGCCTTTATAAACAAATGAATGAACGAAGAAAAGACATGGGAGAGTTGTGTTCTTCCCTCGTGTTAGTCCTTGCACTAAGACAAGGATATTTTTACAATAATTTGGCCCTCCTAATTAATACTTGTTTTTGTCAATGGAACAGGAAACATCTATCTATCTATCTATATCAATCTAAAGCCAGATGCCATGATTCTGTAAGGAGTGGCCACAAACAAATCGCCTCCTTGTCGCCCTGTCCTCTGCCATTTCACTGCCATCCCCCCACCCTCTTTCATATATGTCTGTTCAATCCCTCCATCTCATCCTTGGTCTCCCCCTCCCTCTCCCTCCCTCCACCTCACTCACGTACACTCTTAGTTGGTCTGTCACTCTCCATCCCTCCAACTTACACCCCTGTCTCTCATATACCTCACTACTTCATCCCTCCATCTCATTCTCAGTCTCCCCCTCGCTCTCCCTCCCTCCACCTCATTCACATGCACTCATAGCTGGTCTCTTATTCCCCATCCCTCGAACTTACACCCCTCCTCTCGCATATACCTCTCTCCTCCATCCCTCCATCTCATCTTCAGTCTCCCTCTTCCTCTTCTTTACATGTCTATTTGACCAAATTATATTCATGACAAGATATCAGTTGTGTATTTGTTAATCCGAATTCTCACCTGCACGAATCCAACTGAAGCGTGTGGAGAGAGGTTCGTGTGAAATTCTGAATGGCTGCTTGTACGTCTAGGGGTATGTGCAGAGGCCGGGAGTGTGTGCCCTGTAGAGTCAGCTGCTGCACTTCCCACAGGCTCTTGATGCCGCCCATTGACGATTCCAGGTTAAACGCCTCACCTCCGAGACACAGCACTTTTAGGCTTCCCAGATTGATCTGGAAAGGGTGGATACTGGGTTATTTAATGCTATCTATCTGTCTGTCTACCTATCAGTCAGTCAGTCAGTCAGTCAATCTATCACTGTCTATCTGTCTATAATCAATCCATCTATTACTGTCTGTATGTCTGTATTTATCTATCTATCACCAGACATCTTAATCCTGTAAGGAGTGGCCACACACAAATTGCCTCCATGTGACCCTGTCCTCTATCATCTAGCTGCTGCCCCCTCCAACTCATACCCCCTCTCTCATATATCTCTTCATCTTTCCACCTCACCCTTAGCTTCCCTCTTCATCACTCCCTCTCCACCTCACTGTCGTATTTCTCTCCACTCCATCCTTCCACCTCATCTATGGTCTTCTCCCTCCTCCTCTCCCCCTCCACCTCACTCACATATCCTCTTCTAGTCTGTTTCTCATTCTCCATCTCCACATGATTGTAAATAAGATTTATGAAGCCTGATTGTAGAAAGGAATAATACTGTATTACATGAAGGGTTCTTGTATTCCTGCCTTTCTTTTCATTTCTTTCTTCTTAGTGAATATTCCATTGGGCATGTGGAGAAGATGAAGGATTACAATTGGATGCTAATGGTGAGCTGTGTGAACATTGAGGATAGGGTTGCAAGAGGCAGACTGAAAAAGACCATGATTTTTATGTCATGGTATGTGGAGAGGATGGAGAGTGAGAGGCTAACTAGGAAAGTGTGTGTGTGAGTGAGGTGGAGGGAGAGGGAGACTGAGGATGAGATGGAGGGATACAATAGATATATGAGAGAGGGGAGTATAAGTTGGGGTAAGGTCAATGAAATGACAGGGGACAGGGTGACATGGAGGCAATTTGTTTGTAGCCACCCATTATGGGATTAAGGCATCTGGCTTTAGATAGATAGGTAGGTAGAGATAGATGTTATATTGTATTCTTACCTGGCTTGGGTCAATATGGGTGATGAGGTTGTGGCAGAGGTTGAGTGAGTGAAGGTGGATGTCAGGGAGGAGGTTGAGGCTGTCGATAAGGTTGTGTTCAATATCCAGCACCAGCAGACCCCATGGTAGGTGTTGTGGCAGGGTGGTGAGGGCGTTGTTGGCCAGACTGAGGTTGCGGAGACTCACCAGAGGCTCAAACGTTCCATTCTCAATCACCTGTGTCAGAAAAGTCGTATTACATATTGTTATAGATTGAAAAAGACCTGGGATGAAGCCATAGAGTGTGACCTCAGGGGTAAGGAATTGAATAGGGAAGCTACCAGAAATCAGGGACTGAATAGGGAGGCTGCCAGAGATCAGTGATAAGGGACTGAATAGGGAGGCTGCCAGAGATCAGGGAAAAGGGGCTGAACAGGGAGGCTGCCAGAGATCAAGCAGTGTTGAGAGCCGCCATTAGGTGACCAAGGTTGATGCATGCAAGATGTTGGAGCCTTTATAAACGATACAGTTCAGTACAGTGTGTGTGTGTGTGGGATGGGGTGAGGTGGGGTGGGTTCATGTGTGTGTGTATATGTGTGTTAGTGTATGTCTGTGTGGTATGGGGTGAGGTGTTTGTGTGTGTGTGTGTGTGTGTGTGTGTGTGTGTGTGTGTCATTATTTTCATCACATACCTGTATATTATTACTTCTGAGGTTGAGCAGTGCAAGTGTTGAGCAATTTATGAACATGTGTGCATGTAGGGTAGTAATGTTGTTGTTGTTGATGAGCAGGGTGTGGAGGCGGTCCATCGCGGCCAGAGCGCCTCCCTCAACCTCCGTTAGGCCGATGGAATCCAGTTGAAGAGACACCTGAAGCAGTCAGTGTAGATTAGCTGAGAGTAATTCCCTTCAGTTATTTTTAGATGTAATTTTGACTTCTGTTACACTGTTATTCATCTGTCTGTCTACTTATCTGTCTGTCTGTCTGTGTGTTTGTCTGTGTATATGCCTGTCTGTCTATCTATCCATCTATATCTGTCTGTCTGTCTGTCTCCTTTTCTGTCTATCAGTATCTCTCTGTCTCCCTCTATCTGTCTGTCTGTCTGCTTCTGTACTATTTTTAGTCTGTCTGTCTATCCGTGTCTATCTCTGTCTCTGTCTGCCTGTCTGTCTATTTATCTAAATCTATTTGTCTGTCTGCTAATGTACTATTTTTATTCCTATTTGTTTATATGCCTATCTGTTAATCTATCTGTCTACAGTATATCTCTGTCTGTCTGTTTATCTCTCTTTCTATCTGTCTGTTCATCCATCAGTCTATCTATCTGTTTATCTCTCAGTCAGTATATAGCCAGATGCCTTAATCCCATAAGGGGTGGCCACAAACAAATCACCTCCATATCATTCTGTCCTCAACCGTTTGGCTGCTCTTCCTCCAACTCAGACAGCATGCCTTCGTTTTATGACGGATGTATTTTTGAAAACCGATTGTATATCATGAGATCAGGCGACAGTGATTTTATTTGTGGAAAAAAAAGCCAAAAATTCTTATTAATAGTACAGTAGATCCTGGCTATAATGGACCAACTGGGGGGATCCTGATCCGATAAAGCTGATGGTCTGTCATATCCGATGGTCCCCCCTGAGGTGTGATTTCAAGCACATGTTTGAAAATAAATGAGTACAACAGCATATTCTAGGACTAACAGTGAAAACTATACCCATTTTACACTAACCTGGCCCAGAATTTTGCCCTTCTGCAGCTTATTTCACATCCTTGTCATTGCACTTCTTCATGACTAGTACAGTATTATTATAGTCTTATTGCAACTCAACAGTCATGGTGGGGAGAGGGCAATTTCAGGCCAGGCTGGAGTATAAAGGGGTAGGAAACACATGTACTGCCACCTATTGCACCCCATTTAACAGACATTGTTTGTTATAGCCGATGGAAGTTCAGTGGCTTCATAGTGTCCACTGAATCTGATGTCCTGTCCATCGAGGTACTGTACATTAAATGGAGGCTTTACTGTTTAACTGAAAAATTGTACACTTAGCAGTTATAAAACAAACATCTGCTGTGTTTAATTGTCAACTCTGGAACTGTCTCCCTCAGTCTGCATTTCCTGCTGCTCATGATCTCCAGTCTTTTAAATGCAGTGTGTCCAGGCCTCTCAAAATGAATGCATCTTGAATTTGGCTCTGTTGTCTTGTTTTTGTTTTTTCTTTGAGGGAATAATCTTGCAGGCTCCTGGCCTTTGGTTCCTTCTTCACTGCAGAAAAGAGAGAGAGAGACTTACTAGATGTTGCAGTGTGAGTGTGATGTTCGTGTTGAGGGTGGGGATGGGTTGCGGCGTGTCCTTTATTTCAAACAGAGTAATCCTGGGGTCCAGGGAGGGTATGGCCCCACCCTCACATACGGCCTCTGCGGGGTTGGTGCAATTGCAGTGTGGTGGGCACTCAGGAGGGTAGAAAGAGGCCGTCACCATACCCACACCACACATCACCACCACCGCCACATGTACCCACACCATCCTTACTGTAGTAGCTGGAAGAATATAACACATGGCAGATGATATGTATACTATCGCACTGCACTGCACCGCACCATACAGCACAACACAACACAATGCATCATCCAGCCCTCTTAAGTTATCAGAAGAGGCTGGATGACTCCGTCGCTGATGCCTGTCCAGGATGTAACACAGCACCCCATACAATTAAGCACATCACAGAAGACTGCACTGCACACAATCACCAGCGCCAACAACACAACATACACTCCTTGAGAACTCTGTGGGAAAGCCTGGTCTCAGCCGTGGCCTTCCTTAGGGATTCGGGGCTGTCTGGCCAGACTGCCTAGGGAACAACTACTACTACTACTACACAACACAATGCAGCACAACACAGCATAGCACATCACATCATAGCATACACCACACCACACCACACTACAACACAGCACAGCACAACACATCACAGCACACCACACCAGGACTACATCATCATCATACATGTATACTGAACATATATAACCTTTATTGATACTTCTCTCTCTCTCTCTCTCTCAATAAATATCCTACCTTATGCTTTCCCTAGTATACTCAACAGTTTGATTCGTTTCACTCTTACTTCCGCATTACACTTCCCCCTACACCAAGGAACTGTCACATTTCCTTCTTTGTGCTGATTAATGAGTAAATTTCCGAAACAGATACAGTATTCTCAGCCTACTGAATAGGGAGGCTGCCAGAGATTGAGCAGCATGGAGGGCCGGCAATAGGTGACCAGGGCCGAAGGATGCAAGGGCGTTGGAGCCTCTAGAAACAGACAAACAAAGGCTTCACAGTATAAGTACCCTGCTTTACACTTTTCCTATTACTGTTTACTTGAGTGATCCTTATCTTTCCCCTGTAGAAAGGCACCATCACTTTCCCTCTGTGCACAGATTGATGGGTAACTATTCAAAGCTAACTTTTTAAACACATGTAACTTTCAGCAGTGCATCTCACTCCATAAGGATCCTACCACACACTTTTCCTGGTCTCTCTTTGGAAAGGGACCATCACTTTCCATGTATAAACTGGTCATTGAGTAACTTTTCAGGGCTGACTTTCTTTACAATCTTTAGTATTACTTCACACTCACTTTATAAGTATCCTGCCATACTTATGCTGTTACACTTTTCATATCCTACCTTGTTATTCTTCCCTGTGTACCAAGGAACTGTCACTTTCCTTTTATGCACAGATTAATGGGTAACTTATCAGTGCTGACTATTAAAACACATGTAACTTTCAGTAATGCATCACACTCTATAAGAATCCTACCACACACTTTTCCTGGCCCCTCTGTGGAAAAGCGCCATTACTTTCCTTGTATAAACTGATCAGTAGGTAACTTTTCAGGGTTGACTTTTGTAACAACCATCAATAATACTTCACACACACATTCTGTTTCCCACCATACATTTGCCCCATTACACATGTCTGGTCCTTCCCTGTTACTCTTCCCTGTGTACCAAGGAACTATCACTTTCCTTGTATACACAGATGAATGAGCAGTTTATAAGCAGCCTTTCATAACAACCTTCAATACTGCTTCACACACTTTCTATACATATCCCACTATACACTTACCCTGTTACACTTTTCTTATCTTTCCTTGTTACTCTTCCCCCTGTACCAAGGAACTGTCACTTTCCTTGTATACACAGCTGAATGAGCAGTTTATAAGCAGCCTTTCATAACCTTCAATACTGCTTCACACTCTCTCTCTTTCTCACCATACACATAACCTGTTACACCTGTCTGCTCCTCCCTTGTTACTCTTCCCTGTGTATCAAGGAACAATCACTGTGTATCCAGATGAATGAGCGTCTTTTCACTGGCCATCTGGTGTACACAGCAATCCAATCACGTATGTAGACTGGAAGTGGGTAGATATATGACGAAACATCCTGTGACTCACACAGGATGCCAACTTCCTTTAGTATCCTGAGGCAATGCTCGTCTGGAGGTGTGTCTGTGTGCACTGAAAGACGGAAAGACGTAGGATTGTTGGGAAGGTACGAAACTCAGAGGATTGAAGGATGTGAAATTCATATGATTGTTTGAAAGATGTGAAATTGTTGAAAGATGTGAAATTCATGTGATTGTTAGAAAGATGCATATTATGAGTGTTGAAAAGATGTGAAATTCATAAGAGTGTTTGGAAGATATGAAATTCATGCGATTGCAAGATGTGAAATTCATGTGAGTGTTTGAAAGAGGTGAAATTCATGTGATTGTTTAAAAGATGTGAAATTCATGTGAATGTTTGAAAGATGTAAAATTCATGTTTGAAAGATGTGAAATTCATATGATTGAAAGAGGTGAAATTCATGTGGTTGTTTGAAAGATGTGAAATTCATATGATGAAGTTGTGGTTGTTTAGTCATGTGCCGAGGATGGAGAGTGAGAGACTGACAAGGAGGGTGTATGTGAGTAAGGTGGAGGAGGGGGGGGAAGGAGGGGGATTCCAAGGATGAGATGGAGGGATAGAGTGAGAGGTATATGAGAGAGGGGAGTGCAAGTTGGGGGAAGGGCAGCGAAATGGCAGGGGACAGGATGACATAGAGGTGATTTGTTTGTGGTCACCCCTTATGGGATTAAGGCATCTGGCAATAGATAGATTAGTGAAAAAATAAGTAAATGAAAGGAAGAATGTTAAATGCCACAAAGGGCTTTGCCATAGACTGTGCAAAAAAAAAAGAAAAAAAGTAAAAGAGAAAGAGGATAAGAAAAACAAAAGAGGTTTTAAAGGCTCATACTTTTGTCTGTTAAGGAAGCTCCCTAACATCTCTTCATAAGTGATTTATTTTGCTTATTATACCTTGCTGTCCTCTTTTGTGATACTTAACACTTTGGCCGCTTTAGGTGACTGTTGTTGCCCTACTAATTGCATCAGGCAACTACAGTCCACCGCCAAGAAAAAAACACACATTTCTGTCCACACATCTGTTGTTTTTGTACAAGTACAGTAAGCTTTGATTTCTTTTACCTGGCAACAAACAGTGTACATGTGTCTAGTGTATACATACAGGTGAAAAACCTTGCTTGAAGCAAATAATCTCATCATGATTGCAGAATCAGACAGTAGCAAAAATGAATTTTTTGCATTTTTCTCTGAAAATCACAATTTTCTTGTAGACAGGGACATTTTTGACCATTATCACAGTAAAAAATGGAAACTTCACTGTCATTTCCTATTAGATCAGTAGCAACAAAGTTATAATTAGAACTTTCATTTTTTAGGGACTTAGGCTGCGTCCAGGGAATGACCGGGAAATAATAGGTCGCATGTAGTGGGTGTGTGTATAACTGGACCTGCTCATACTGTTGACGTGTTTATCTTTTATTTTCATATTGGCCTCATTCGCATCTGCTCACTGATATGTTTATGATATTATAGCCTATTCATGGTAGTAGTTTAACCTGTCATCTATATCAGTCTGTCTATTTTCTGATGCCTTAATCCCATAATTTCTCTCTCTCTCTCTCTACCATAAAACAGAACAGTACTTTTGCCTTGACCAGCATTGCATTAAACCTCTAATTAATGAGTGTGTTTTCTTTCAGCATTTACCTTCGGAACAGCCAACACTGGAGGAACCACGACAGGAAGCACAGGTGAGTGGTGAGGCCTAGCATTGCTCATATGTACAGAAATGACAGTGATGAGGTGGATGTGCAGTGCATCCTTGAATGCAAGGCCTGGGGGGACTAGGTTTATGGTGGAAGAGTTGAGAGGAAGGATGGGACTGGAGTGTATTGGTGTTGTGATGAGGAGGGATAGATTGAGATGGTTTGGGTGTGCAGAGAGGATGCAAGATGACAACTGAGTGTGGAAGGTGAGAGGTATGAATGTCGAGGGTAGAGTTGTTAGAGGCAGACTGAAAAAGACATGGGATGAGGTTATAAAGTGTGACCTCAGGGATAAGGGACTGAATTGGAAAGCTGCCAGAGATCAAGCAGCATGGGGAACCACCATTAGGTGACCAAGGCCGATGCATGCAAGCACGTTGGAGTCTTTATAATAGAAACGAACAAATTGAATCAAAATGAATGTGTGGTGGTTCATGTGTTTCCTTCCCATTTTACTCCAGCCTTGTGTGAAATTGCCCTCTCCCCATTGTGATTGCTGAGTTGTGATAACAGACAATAGCAATACTGTACTAGTCATGAAGAAGTGCTATGACTGGGATGTGAAATAAACTGCAGAAGGGTGAAATGGACCAAGTTAGTGTGAAAAGGGTATAGTTTTCATTTGTAGTTTTAGAATATGCTATTGGACTCATTTATTTTCAAACCTGTGCATGAAATCCCACCTCAGGGGAACCATTGGACATAACAGACTATCGGCTTTATCGGATCAGTCTTCCCACCTGTTAGTCCATTATGGGGAGATGTTACTGTATTGACTCTTGGTTACACGAAATTCACTGACCTTTAGCTGCGAGTTAGGAATGAGTCTTCTTGGTTGCTAGTCAAATTTTCCCTTCCGTCTGACTGCACTTGACCATTAACTGTTAGGTGCGATTAAATCCATTATATTGTACTAATTTTTACGTTTTTTTCAGGTTTTGGTTTTGGTACCGGAAGCACAGCAGGCACCACACCTGCAACTTCAGGTGAGTGGATGAGGGTTGGATGAATATGTGGTTGTGGTGGTGGTGGTTTTTGTTGTGGTGATTGTTGTTGTTGTTGTGGTAGTGGTAGTTGTTGTTGTGGTGGACCCAGG
>JAGKTI010000374.1:101415-120372 GCA_018397915.1 Birgus latro
TGGAGGGATGGAGTGGATAGGTTAATGTGAGAGAGGGGGGTGTAAGTTGGAGGGATGGTGAGTGAGAGACTAACTAGGAGAGTGTGCATGAGTGAGGTGGAGGGGGGGAGAGGGAGGCAGAGAACGAGGATGAGATGGAGGGATGGAGTGGCTAGGTCTATGAGAGAGGGGGGGTGTAAGTTGGAGGAAGGGCAGTGAAATGGCAGGGGACAAGGTGACATGGAGGTGATTTGTTTGTGGCCACCCCTTTCCTGATTAAGGTGTCTGGCGATAGATAGATAGATAGTGTTTGAAATAGATAAATATGGTGTGAAAATAGTTATAATGATAAAGTATGGTACCTGGTGATCAATATTACAGTGTTTCAGTTTTGCCATACAGAAGGAAGGTACGATATCAAAGACCGTCCATCATTTCGCGGTGTTTGAGAAATTGCTTATCATTTTCCTTCTTTCCTGGTAAATAATTCGTTTTTGTTTTGTTTTCATTTATAAAGGCTCCTTCCTGCATGCTACATCGGCCTTGGACACCTAATGGCGGCTCTTCACACTGCTTGATCTCTGGCTGCCTCCCTGTTCATCCCTTTTTCCCTGCGGTCACACTCTATGGCATCATCCCAGTTTTTTTTTTTTTTCCATAACATTTTTCAGCCCTGTTATTTTGTTTTGTTTGTTCTTGGAGGGAACAATTTTGCGTGCTGCTGGCCTTTGGTTCCTTTTTTCTTGCATTAAATAAAAAGTATGTGATAAGTCAGAGCTGTTTTCACTCAGTATATTTGTAATCCAAGCACAGTTTATGCTGAAACTGCAAAAAAACATCCATGTTAATATTTCCAACTTTCTCATAGCCTTTACAGGTGGTCAGTTAAATGCAGGTGGGGAGACTGTTCATGCTTGCATCTCTTTGCTTTATTATACTAACATTAATAACTATGCACTTTAGCTCATTACCTCTTCTTCCTGTCCCCCTTTTAATAGCCATACTGTGTCACTTGTCTTTCCCAGCTCATTACTAACATCTGTACTGCATCACTTGTCTCTCCCAGCTCCCTACTAACATCTGTACTGCATCACTTGTCACTTCCAGCTCCCTACTAACATCCTTACTAACCTTCAGCAGGGTTTGGTGGCTTTCTCTCTAACTTTGGTGGTGGCCCCAAGCCACCTTCCTTTGGCCTGGGCACCCTCGGCAGCAACACCACTAACACATTGCCAGGAACATCTTGTGAGTACCACCATGCACTCTCTCTGCTTTGTTTTCATGTGATTGCACTGGATGACTCTCACCATCAGTACCCTTTTCACTCCGACTTGGGCCCTCTCACACCTTCAGTACTTTTTTCACTCTAACTTGGACACTCTTACACGTTCAATACTTTTTTCACTCTAACTTGGCCCAGATTTTGTGTGTGTGTGTGTGTGTGTGTGTGTGTGTGTGAATTTTTTTTTTTTCCTGGCACCCTCCACTATATTAACATAGGTAAATGTGGCCAGAAGCCTACAAAAGGTTGGGGACCACAGCCCCAGAGTGACTACACATATCCATTAACTGAGGTGAAAGGCCATAGGAAGCTTTGTCAGGTAAAGATAAACTTGACAGTACAGGATTTTGAATTTGAACTTGGCTCAGTTATCTTGTTACTGTTTTTTTCTTTGAGGGAACACTCTTGGGGGCTCCTGGCCTTTGGTTCCTTCTTTCTTGCATTAAAAAAAAAAATAATAATAAAAACATCTGCTATACGAGAGACTAATGATACAAGAATGGGCAATTTAGATCCAAATTTGATTATGCCAGCGGAGTCTGTTAACCCAACCCTATTTTTACCATACGTTATGTTCTCTGTTATGCCAGTTTTTGCAGTTTCTCTCTCTCTCTCTCTCTCTCTCTCTCTCTCTCTCTCTCTCTCTCTCTCTCTCGTCTGTTATACAAGTTTCCACCATCCAAGCTATCTCCCATTAACATATCCCACATGTATAACGGGACCGGCCTCTATCTCACTCCATCTTGTATTTTCATCCATCAAGAATGCTTACTAACACATCTTCCTATATATCACTCACTTTAACTTGGCCCGAAGTCTCTTTTGCAGCTTAAGTCACATCTTATTGGCAGTTATGAGCACAGACTATCATTAAATCAGAATGTAGTGTCCAAAAGCCATATGGAAATTGAATATAGTGGAAAGTCAAATTGTGATGTGATAGGAAGCATTAGGAGAAATACATTGAGGTGGTTTGGCCATGTGGAGAGGATGGAGAGTGAGAGACTAGCAAGGAGAGAGTGTGTGTGTGTGAGTGAGGTGGAAAGGGGAGGAGTGAGGGGAAGGCTGAGGATGAGATGAAGGGATGAGGTGGAGAGACATATGAGAGAGAGAGAAGGATATGAGTCGGAGGGAGGGCATCCAAATGACAGAGGACAGGGCGACATGGAGGCGATCTGTTTGTGGCCACCCCTTATGGGATTAAGGTGTCTGGCGGTAGATAGATAGATAGATACTGTAGATACTTAAAGACTAAATAGATACTGTAGATACTTAAAGACTAAATAGATACTGTAGATTAAGAGAAAGATGGATAGACAGGTAGATAGATAGGTAGACTATTGTGCTGAGTATAACTATTTTTCTGATACACATTATTATTATTATTAATTATTATTATTATTATTATATATTTTTTTAATGTAAGATAAGTGTAACATGTGCTTTTTTTGGGGGGGGGAGAGTCTGTTAGATGGAGTCAGAATTCCAGGGGCTTGAATGGTGATTGAATGAGTGAGTGGCCCATTTTGGTTTTAATTTTGGTTGGTACCTCGTTCCATTATTATTATTATTATTATTATTTTTTCTGGCTTTGGAGCCTACCTCACCCTGCCTTGGGATGGGATAGGAGGTGTGGATGATGATGATGATGATGATGACGATAATGGATGCCTTATGGTGGGAGAGGAAGTGTGGATGATGACGATGATGAAAGTGATGATGATGATGATGACAGTGTTGATAATAATGATGATGATGATAGTGATGATGGTGATGATGATGATTTTCTTTCTCACAGGCTGGAACACGAATCAAGCCAAGCCTATCTTTGGCTTTGGCACGTCCACCACTGGCCCCTCGGGTGGCTTTCTGCTGTCCTTTGGGTGAGTGCCAGGCCATTATTCCCATACTCCATTCACTCTAACTTGGCAGGGAGTTTTGTCCTTCTCTACGCTGCTTGATCTCTGGCAACCTCCCTATTTAGTCCTGTATTGAAGTCTTTTTCAGTCTGTTTCTCACAAACCTCATAGCATTCCCTATACCTCACCATGGGAAGGACCTGGTCTGACCCGAGTGAGGCATTGTGTACCACAAGGGGGCACTGGATCCCTACATGGTGTATGTACTATACTAAGACGGCCCCACAGAACCAGTTGCCTCCCTGTGGTTGACGGTCTGCTTGGCCAAACAGATTGGGATTAAACAACAACTATTGTTACTACTACTACTACTACTGCTGCTGCTACTACTACTACTACTACTACTACTACTACTACTACTACTGCTACTACTACTACTACTACTACTACTACTACTACTACTACTACTACTACTACTACTAAGTAATTTAAGAATATTTTTGTAATAATGCTGTATTGTTCACCACATATTTGTCAACATGGAATGGAGTCACTAAGGTTGGGTGCATCACAGGCTTTAGCAAAATATAGTCTGTTTATTTTACACCTCTCAAGGATCCCCAACCTCATTAAGCTCAGTTGATGGCCGGGTGTAGACTAGAGGGTAATTTTGACTAGTAACCAAGGAGACTCTACTTTCTTAGAACAAAGACCCACAAAACTTCATGCAGCCACAAATTAGTATTGGATACAGTTGTGTGATTTATTTTCTGTCTATTCATTTATCTATTGTCAGACACCTTAATCCCTTAAGGAGTGGCCACAAGCAAATCACCTCCATGTCGCCCTGTCCCCTGCCATCTCACTGCCCTGCTCCCAGCTCACATCCCCCTCTCTCATATAGCTCTCCACTCCATCCCTCCACTTCTTCCTCAGCCTCACCCCTCCCTCTCCCCCCCCTCCACCTCACTCACATACACTCTCCTCATCAGTCTCTCACTCCATTTATTTTCTAACCATTTTTTTTTTTAATAATAAACTGTACTGGTTATATTTGAAATTGAAAGGAGGAAGGAAAATGGAGATCAAGTTTATATAAGAGTGTATATGGAGTGGAGAAGAGACTGAGGATGAGGTGGAGGGATGGAGAGATACAGTATATAAGAGAGGAAGGTGTGAGCTGGGGGGAGGGCATCAAAATGGCAGGGGACAGGGCAACATGGAGGCAGTTTGTTTGTGGCCACCCCTTTTGGGATTAAGGCATCTTGCAGTAGACAGATAGGTAGAAATAGATATAATTGTCTGTAATGTCTTCTTTTTCCTTATATTTTCAGAAACAAGACATCTACAGGATTTGGCACACAGAGTTCAGGTGGGTTAAGTGTTAAATATGATGTGTGTTTATTATAAGGGGGAGGGGGAGACCGAGGATGGGATGGAGTGGCTGTGAACATGTAAGCTGAGTGACAGTCCAGAGTGGTTCCCTGTATATCAGTAGCCACTCCTGTTAAGCTTAGATGGCTAATATTTCTCTCTCTCACTCTTATATGTGCCCTACCACTTGATGTGACCTACTACTCTGTGCCTTACCACTCTTGATGTGTCCTGTTACATTTGACTTGTGACCTACTACTCTTGACTTGTGCCCTACCACTCTTGATGTGTCCTGTTACATTTGACTTGTGTCCTACCACTCTTTTCTTATGTCCTACCACTCATGTCTTGTGTTCAACCACTCTTGATGTGTCCAGCCACTCTTGATGTGTCCTACCACTCTTGTCTTGTGTCCTACCAAGGCAAAAGGATAAATATTTCCTTTTTACCACACTAATTATGTCATTTAGATGCAGTGTGATAAATATTTCAATGATTTTTTATTTGTGTCATTTTAAAACATGAGCAAATATTTTCCCTCTCATTTTTGACCTGTGTTCTACCAAGGCAGAAAGAGTAAAATATTTTCTTTCTTCCACTCTTGGCATTTATCCTTCTGAGGCAAAGGAGACAGTATTTTCATTCTTACTGTCTATCTGTCTATCTATTGCCAGGTACCTTAATCCCGTAAGGGGTGGCCACATACAGACCGCCTTCATGTTGCCCTGTCCCCCAACATGTCACTGCCCTGCTCCCAGCTCACACACCTCTTTCTCATATACCTCTTCACTCCATCCCTCCACCTCATCCTCGGCCTCCCCTTCCCTCTACCCACCTCCACCTCACTCACATATACTCTTCTCATCAATCTCACACTCTCCATCATTCTTACACTCTTGGCATTTATCTTTCCGAGGCAAGTGACAATATGTTTTCACACTCTTACATTTCAGATGTCAGCCAGCAGCAGCAGGCAGACCAGTCTCTTGCCCTGCACCTTGCCATCTGTACCCCATCGTATTTCAACAACGAGAATGATGAGGTACTGCGCCGGTGGAACCAGCTGCAGGCATTCTGGGGGGCTGGCAAGGGTTAGTGATGGGGTTGCACATTTTTTTTCTCTCTTTTCACATTTTTCTCTTACATTTGGAGTGCATTTTGTTTGTGTGTGTGTGTGTATATACAGTATATATATATATACTGTATATATGTGTGTGTGCAGCAAATGCCAGTACACAATCCAATTGCAGGACAGTATGTATTTTTCCTGCCATTCTTGCTGCCACCCGATCATTTGATTCACCTGAGGCATTTTTTAAGGACGAAAAGTTTAGTCCAGCCTTCACTCACCCCTTCACTCCAGTTTGATGATCCGAATCTCAGCAGGCTGTAACAATTGTCCACAATTTTTCCAGGCATCTCAGAATGAACAAATCTTGAGTTTGGCTCTCTTTTATTTATTTATTTATTTTTTGTTTGCATGGTAGGTGGTGGCAACCATCATCCTTTCATTGGATGTAATACTGCTTACTTCTTCCTTCACCTTTATCATTCATTTTCTGTGTCTCTCCTCTCTTCCTATTTCTTCCATCTTTCCTGTCACTTTTTATTACTCTTCTTTCCTTTTCAGGTGGCTTTACATTGAGTGACAAGCCTAATGGTTTCCTGTAAGCCAGGAAACCATTTACAACGCTGGGTGGTAACCGTATAACCATCCCATACGTGTTCCTTACGTGTCAACAAGTGGGTTGGTGGAGGGTTAGTGCCCCTCCCCATGAAACAACTGACTCAAAGACAAATGGCCACCCTTATGGGATTATGGGATATGGCTATAGATAGATGGATAGTGATAATGTACTAGTCACAAAGAAGTGCAATGACATCATGTGAAATTAACTGCACAGGGGTGAAATTTTGGGCCAAGTTAGTGTAAAATGAGTATAGTTTTCATTTGTAGTGCTAGAATATGATACTGTACTCATTTTCAAATACATACTTGAAATCCCACCTAAAGGGGGGACTGTCAGATATAACAGACTGTCAGCTTTTTTGGATCAGGCTGCCCCCCAGTTCGCCCACTGTAGCCCGGGTCGGCTGTATTGTGAGTTGTTTACATTACAGGTTACTACGCGCCCAACATGCCGCCAGTGGAGTTCACCCAAGAGAACCCATACTGCCGGTTCAAGGTGGTTTGCTACGCGCGCATCCCTAACTACCACAACGAGAAGGGTGTAGTGCAGCTCGTCATCAGCAAGCCCCTCGCTGAAGTTGAGTGAGTCTGCCTGTACCGTCGTTTGTGTGTGTAGTCCTTGCACCTCCACTTCTGCTTGATCTCTGGCAGCCTCTCTGTTCAGTCCCTCATTTTGATTACCATTGTTTGTGTGTGTAGTCCTTCCACCTCCACTTCTGCTTGATCTCTGGCAGCCTCCCAATTGAGTCCCTTATTCTCAAGTTTTTGCCAACTTCGTGTTGTTTATAAAGGCTGTCCGCCCTGCTCAATCTCTGGCAGCCTCTCTATTCAGTTCCTTATCCCCAGGTTTTAGCCAACTTTGTATCATTTATAAAGACTCTCCATTTTTCTTGATCTCTGGCAGCCTTCCCATACAGTCCCCTATCCCCAGGTTTTTGCCCTTACATAGCATATTTCACATTGCCTCTCATGCTCACCAGCTGATATTTCCCCAAACATATTGCTATCGGTGGTTTGGTTTCATTGATTTTGCTTCAGGCCAGACAGACAAACATAGAATTGACCCTAAACCCACTGTACCCTGTATGAGGTGGTGGATAGATAGATAGATAGATAAATGAGGTGATTGATGGATGGATAGATAGGTGGATAAAGATAGATTCAGACAGACATAGATAAACATTAGATAGAGAGATGGATAGATAGTTAGATAAATGGATGGATAGATAGATAGAAATGTGGATAGATAAAGTACACACTCAAATAATCCAATATCTTTACCTTATCGGCAGAGCACACAAACAACAAATTATATCGACCCTAAACCCGCTCTTCCCTGGCTATGAGGTGGTCGTCGATGAGTTGTTTATTTCCGACACGGCCGACAAGACGAACATCCGTCTGTACGTCCAGCAAACTCTCCCCAGTGGTAAGGACAGCAACCCCTAACACCTCTTTCTTAGTGGTTTATTTTTGGATATGACTGGTTAATATCCTTTTGTACGTTAAATATGCAGAGTATGGCACTATTGGAAATGTTCCGATTTGTTTAACACACAAGAGGGCAGTTTCTCACGTTAAGGAAGCCCCCTAACACCTCTTCCTTAGTGATTTATTCTTGGATATGGCTGGTTAATGTTCTTTTGTATGTTATTCATGCATAGTGTTGTGATTTTGGAAGGATTTATGTAACACAGAAGAGGACAGTAAGGTATAATTAACAAAATAAATCACTTAGGAAAAGATGTTAGGGAGCTTCCTCAGAGAGTATGGGTCATAGATAGATAGAAAGATAGATAGATAGATAGATAGATGAGTGGATGGGTAGATAGATATGGACAGACAGACAGATAAACAGATAGAAAGCCAAGTTAATTTTATCCTCATGTTATTCTTCGTTAAATGGCTTTCTGATTATTTATTATTATTATTATTATTATTATTATTATTATTATTATTATTATTATTATTATTATTATTATTATTATTATTATTACCTAAGCCGCTTCGCGGGCCACAGCCACAGACGTCGCCCAACACATGCTGGGCCCGACCAACACACAGACCCTCAAAGTAAGCAACTGGGAATGCTCTGAACACCTCCCCCTTGGTGACTTAGTTTTGACCCTCTCACATTCCTTGTTGTGACCTGTGAGGAAGAGGTCTGGATGATGATGATGATGATGATGATAATACTACTGATGATGATGTTGATGTTGATGATGATGATGACTGATAATGATAAGGATGATGAAGACAATGATGATGATGATGGTGACAATATTGATGATGATGATAACAGTAATACTGATGATGATGATGATGGTAATAATGATGATGATGATGATGATGATGATAATGTTGATGATGGTGGTGACACTTATACTGATGATAATTTTGAGAATGATGATAATGATAATGATTGATGATGATGATTGATGATGGTGATGACAATAATACTGATGATGATGATGATGATGATGATGATGATGTTGATAATGATGAGGATAATGAACAGTAGGTATGTTTTTACTTGCATTCTTTTCCATAAAATTCTTTGTGTTCTGCTTCGTACATTTCCTTCATTCTTCTCTCCACTCTTTCCATTTCATTTCTCGTCATTCTCCATTTTGCTTTCCCGACATTCTCTTATCTTCATTCTTTCCTCTAATTTCTCTTTGCCCTCTTTTATAAATTCTCTCTATCTCCTTCATTCTTTTCTTTGCATTCTCATCATTCTGTCATTTTCCTTATTTTCCTTGGTCACCTAATGGTGGGTGTCCATGGTGCTCGATCTCTGGCAGCTTCGCTATTCGTCCCTTATCCCTGAGGTCACATTTTATGACCCCGTCCCAGGATTTTTTTTTTTTGGTCTCTCACAACCCTGTGTTCCCACTTGTTACCTTCTGCGCTGAATTTTCATACCTCATTCTCTCCACATGCCCAAACCATCTCAATCTACCCCTCCTCATCACAGCACCAATACCCTTCAGTCCCATCCTTCCTCTCAACTCTTCAGTTGTAAACCTAGCCCCTTCAGGCCTCACACTCAGGGACACACTACACATCCACCTAATCATTGTCATTTCTGTACATTTGAGTGTACTAATATCCTTCCTTTGCTGCCCAGGTCTCACTACCATACAGCATTACACTCCTGACACATGCCATTTACATTCTCTTCATTCTTTACGTTTGATTCTCTCCACTCTCCTCATTCCCCTAACATTCCTCTTTGTCTCAGTGGTTTTCAGTACTTGTCCACTCTTTGCAGAACTTGTGTATTCAGGATGTCATTCCCCTTTTGAGTCTGACTGAGGCCCAGTTGAAAGAATACCTGGACACCCCACAGCGAGGTGAGTGCCATGCTGTCTCAATAGGCCTGTACAGTAAACCATCTAGGACAGTCTATCTGTCTATTTCCAGACGCCTTAATCCCGTAAGGGGTGGCCACAGACAAATCGCCTCCATGCTGCCCTGTCCCCTGCCATTTCACTGCCCTTCCCTAAGCTCACACCCCCTCTCTCTCACAGTCCCAAATGTTCCCTTTTGCAACTGTTTATACCCGATAAATACAGGGAGAGCAAGACTAACGAGGAGAGTGTATGTGACTGAGGTGAAGGTGGGGAGAGGGAGGGGGAGGCCAAGGATGAGATGGAGGGATGGAATGGAGAGGTATATGAGAGAGGGGTGTGTGAGCTGGGGGGAGGGCAGTGGCAGGGGACAGGGTGACATGGAGGCAATTTGTTTGTGGCCACCCCTTATGGGATAAAAGTGTTTTACTATTGATAGGTAGACAGACAGATAGATAGAGTAATAGACAGAGAAATAGATAGATAGATAGCTGTCAGTCCAGTCCTTCCTTCCTTACCATTGCCTTGTACTTCCAGGCATCGACCCAGCATTATGGGAACAGGGCAAAAGAGAGAACCCAGACCCCAAGAAGTTCTTCCCTGTTGTAAAAGTTGGCTTCCAGGAGTTACAGAACCAATTTAAGTGAGTACTGCCAGCATGGCAAGAAAGAGAGAGAGAGAGAGATTGTTTTTGTTGTAGAGTAACTGTGATCTGTTTAGATGAGCAGACCCATCAGTCACAGGCAAGAACCCCCCCCCCTTCTTGCATGGCCATCCCATGCAGTGAACCAATGTTCCCCTTGGGCATAAATAGATAAATAGATAGATAGGTAATTTATAGCCCCTCATCACAGAAAGATGTAGGGAAGAGTGTGGAGGTTTGGTTGCTTGATGGATGCTGCATTTGCATCTCTATCCAGTTAACAGGGCCACCATAGTAGGCACATTACCCCATTACTGTATTTGGTTATATGGTTACCCTCCAGCATTGTAAATGGTTTCCTGGGTTACAGGAAGCATTTAGGCCTGTCACTCAGTGTAGCATTACCTAAAGGCAGCATTACATTGAGTGAGTGGATGATGGTCACCCTTCCCAACCTGGGTTGTAATATAATGTTTAAGCATTAAGTCTGTTAGTCATTGGCTTTGTGATAATGAGATGGTTTGGGCATGTGGAGAGGATGCACGATGACAGTTGGGTGCGGAAAGTGAGAAGTGTGAATGCTGGGGGTAAGGTTGTGAGGGGCAGACCAAAGAAGACCCAGGATGAGATCATAGAGTGTGACCTCAGAGATAAGGAACCGAATAAGGAGGCAGCCAGGGACCGAGCAGCATGGAGAGCCGCATGCGAGCATGTTGGAGACTATAAACGATATGACACAACAAACCAATCATTAAAAAAAGGATCACTGTCCATTGCTACTTTTCTCCCCTTGCCAGGCTTCAGGAGCAACACGCTGAGATGCTGCAGACCAGCATGAAGAATATAATGGACGAGATCACTCAGCTGAGACACAAGCAGACCATGGTGAAGGCAGCCATACAGAATGCCAAGTGGAAGCAAGCCAGCCTAACTAGGAGAGTGCTGAAGGTGGGAGGACATTGGTGGGGGTGGATGGTGGCCATCATCCACTCACTTGATGTAGTGCTGTCTGCTTCTTCCTTCACCTTTTATCATTCTTTTTCTGTGTCTGTCATCCACTCATCTTGTTTGTTCCATCTTTCCTGTCACTTTTTGTTACTCTTCTGTCCTCATCAGGTGGCTTTACATTAAGTGACAAACCTAATGGTTTCCTGTAAGCCAGGAAACCATTTACAGCGCTGGGTGATAACCATATAACCAATATATACGTGTTCCCTACATGTCAACAAGTGGGTTGGTGGAGGGGTTAATGCCCCTTCCCATAAAACAACTAACTCAAGACAAACGGCCACCCCTTACGGGATTATGGCATCTGGCTAGAGATAGCTAGGTTTGGTTTGTGTGGTGTTGAGGGAGAGTGAGGCCTTCATTTGGTGGCACTGATATGGCTGGGAAGTGGAGCTGTCTGGTTATCCCTCACTTCCCTCACCCTCCCTTGAAAGTAATAAGTGTGGGATTCAAACTACTACTGCTACTACAATTATAATTGCAGCATCCACCCAGGAGCCAAACCTTCCCATATATCTCTGTACCTTGCTGTGGGAAGGGCCCTGGTTTGACCCTAGTGAAGCGGTGTCTGCCACAAGGGGATGCCAGATCCCTACACGGTGCATGTACTGTTCTGTACCTGTAGGACGGCCCCACAGAACCACTTCCTTACATGTAGTCGATTGGTCTACTCAACCAGACAGACCAAGGTTATGCAACAACAACTTTAATCTTATCCAGAATGTCCTGCTGAATATTTTGTACCATAATCAAATGTTGACTACTTGCTTTTAGTTTTGCTAATATGGATGAAAATATGTGTTTGATGTGGTTGACTGCATAGTGCTATCTGGTGCAGGAAGTGTTGGCTTAGCCTGGATGTGTCACTTACAGAGTGCGCCCCATCTTCTGACACCACCACCACCACCTTGCAGGTTTTAAGACGATTGTTGTGATTTTTAATGTTTTGGCAGACATTGTGGAGGGGATGGAGAGTGAGAGACTAACTAGGAGAGTGTATGTGAGTGAGGTGGAGAGGGGGAGAGGAAGGATGAGATGGAAGGGTAGAGTAGATGTATGTGAGGGAAGGGGTGTAAGTTGGGGAGAGGGCAGTGAAATGGCAAGGGACAGGGCAACATGGAGGCAATTTGTTTGTGGGCACCCCATATGAGATTAGGGCATCTGGTTATAGATAGATAGATTGACATTCATATAGAACTGGTTGAAAACTGGCTGCAGGACTTCATGCGGGGCTATGACTGTTGTTATACTTCAATAATTTCACCTCCACAGCTGGTGTCTGCACAGGAGGTTGAGAGGAAGAGAGGAGTGCCACTGGACCAGACTGAGGAGCAGATACGCATGAGGCTGGAGGACCTGTACATGCAGCTGATGCAGCCCACACAGTACAGGGTAACCAACACCCACTTACCAACATTTACTAGACACATTATCACCTTTTGTTATCCACATTTTTGAGGTGCTCATGAGGAGCCTGCATGTGGTGGAGCAGCTGTGGCATCCATCTGGGAGCCAAACCTCCCCAAATTTCCCTGCACCTCACCATGATAAGGCCTTGGTCCAATCCTGGTGATGTACTGTCTGCCATAAGGGGACACCAGATCTACTAAGGTCAAGCAACAACAACAGCAACTTACACTTTGTCAGTATTGTACGTGGGAGTCAAGTCTACAGTTGTTGCCTTAACTCAGGTTTCATTAATTATCTCTTTAACCCCTTGAGTTTGGCGATGTATTGTTCATATCAATTTTTCTAGTTTCACATGATTTTATCTGTGAAAAGGCCTCTGGTACTGAAGAAATAAATGAAGGAGAAATGTGAATGTTGAGGTGGAGTTGTGAGAGGCAGACCAAAAAAAGACTTGGGATGAGGTCATACAGTGTGGCCTTAGGGATAAGGGACTGAATAGAGAGGCTGCCAGGGATCAAGCAGTGTGGAGAGCCACCATTAAGTCACCAAGTCAGGCTTTTGCAGGTTTTGGGAGACTTTATAAACAGTATAATACAATATGATATGATGGTGACTGAAATCATGTTGAGGGAGCAGGGTCTGTGTAGAGTCATTGGTTTTCAGTGCATCTGAGGTGGAGTCAGGATTCCAGGAGCTTGAATGGTGAGTAAATGAGTGTGTGGCTCATTCTCATTTATTTTTCATTTCCTTGCTTTCTGGACCCTACCTCATCCCATCTGTTGATGGGCAAAAGAGGTAGGATGATGGTGGTGGTGGTGGTGGCAGTGGTGGTGATGGTGGTGGTGGTGTCAGTGGTGATGATGATAAAGAAGTGGTGTATTATTGCACAGTAGAGACAGACAGACATATGAGGACATAAAAGAATGTTGTGGTATTGATGTGGATGTGATTGAAAGTGTGAAGAGAAATATTTTGAGACAGGATGTGGAGGCACTTTTTTTTTTTTCTTTTTTTTGGCCACCCCTTATAGGATTAAGGCATCTGACAATTGATAGATAGGAAGGTAGGTAGCTAGATATGTAGGTACTTGTAGGTAGTAGGTAGGTAGGTAGGTAAAAGGGTAGGTAGGTAGTGTGTGTGTGCCACATGTGAAATGTACTTAATTTCCCCACTAATTTCAGGGTTGCTTGAACGAACTGATGGCGCAGATGTCAGTGAAGCCCGGGAACTCTCGTGGGGGTCAGCGCTATGGCCTGGTGAGTGACAAGGAGCGCGAGGTGTCGCAGTACGTGGCGTGGCAGCAGGACGCACTGAAGGCGGTGGTGACGGTACTTAAGGAAGACATGCACATCGTAGACACCATGTTGGAGGAGACACAACGCAAGTCTGGCTAGGATCTGTAACCAGCATTCAAAATAACCTGTGAAGACTGTTCATTATTGACTGGTGGGGGAAAAAGTCTGGCTAGGATCTGTAACCAGCATTCAAAATAACCTGTGAAGACTGTTCATTATTGACTGCTGGGGGAAAAAGTCTGGCTAGGATCTGTAACCAGCATTCAAAATAACCTGTGAAGACTGTTTCATTATTGACTGGTGGGGGAAGGAATTGATTGTTCATTTCACCTGGTGCTGTGATGAGCTTCCCAACCACCAGTTTTGATGGATTAGGATGATAGTAATGGTGATGATGATAGTGTTGAGGACAATTTATGATGGTGATGATTGATGATGATGCTTGATGAATAGTAACATTATTGCTTCATCAACTAACCAATGCCCTGCTGTCACAAAAGGAGGGCATACTTTTTTTTTTCTTTTTTAATGCAAGGAAGAAGGAACCAAAGGGCAGAAGCTGTACTGTGTTTGTCTAATAAAACTAAACCAGTGTAATAAATTTGACTGGCATTTTTTTTCATAAAGTTTATGTAATTACTCATACACTGATGGATGCATCTCGACTGTAAGCCTTCCAGTATAGAACATGATGCATTCTACTTTGATTCAGTGTGTACCTGTTCCAACCTTGCTCCTCTGGACTGTGACTGTTCATATGCTTATACTGTTGTTACTCTAACTTGGCTCAGATTTTTATCCCATTGCAGCTAATTTCACACAGCTTAGTGACAGAAAAGACAGTACAGTAATCTCTCTACTTTCCGGACGACCACTATCCAGTTACCTCACTGTTCGGACATCGTAGGCTGATGGTTGAAACCCTAAGATGCCCAAAAATTGCAAAAAAGAAAAGAAAAAAATCCGATTTTTCTCGACCGTGTCAGTTTGAATTTCCCGTGCGCACCGACCGGCTTCCTTCCCGCACTCTCCCCCTCCTGTTTGCTTTCTCTCAACCCCTGTGAAGAGTGGACTGCTGTCAGATCATTTGCGGTATTTTCGTTCTTGTTTAACCCGCCGAGTCCCAACGACGTACGATGCACATCGCTACTTTTTTCCGCAGACAGACGCAACGATGTGCATCGTACGTCACACAATTGCAAGGCCCATTGTGTGCACATTTTTCAACATTTGCGGGTGATTTTTGGTAGGCATATGTGGGAGACCTTCCTCTACCTGCTGTCAATCAGGGATACTGCCTTGCCCCACCAAACCCCCCTCCCCCCCACACTGGGCAATTCACCTGTTAGCAGTAACCTAGCCAGTAAAGGTATGTTGCCCCACGGCCTCTCCAATGACAAAATTCACGGTGAAAGTGATTCCTGAGGTGGAGGACAAAGAAACAAAGAAGCTAGAGGTAGAAACAAACAGAAGTGATGATGTGGTAATGTCGTAAAGGAAGGTGCCATATACTGGGGTTCTGGGTGAGTGAACAATGCTTATAAATGCCTATATTATTGTGTGAAAACCAATATAGACTTTTACTACACATAAATTCATACCAAATAAATGAAATAAATACGCAATTTAAAGTGGCTTGAATTAGTTAACCCTTCCATAGTTTGTTTTCTTTAGCCAGGTACCCTGAAAAAGAAGGAAAACGTAAGGTTGAGTGACACCTGTATCAACATTTTTTTACCTCAGGATCGCGATTTCACTATGAATTTTTGATGTTTCTCACCAAAAGCGAAGGTTTCAGCCAAAAAACAAAAAGTCAAAAATCGGTCGGGATCTGGGGGTAGGCTGGGTAAAAAACCGGTCGGGACTGGACGGGTTAAACAATCATAATTCACAGTGCTAAGGGTTAAGTGTAGTTAAACACTGGATTACTGGACATGCTTCAAGAGCAATCATGACCACCGTAAAAACCTTAGAGGTGGGGGGTAATATTCGTTAACAACCATCATGGACATGTAAGTAACACTGTCAGCTGCTAAATATTTTAACATAATCACTTCTAAATCCTCATTCTCTGGTTACATTTTATTTACTTCATGGTTTGTGTCCCATATTTGAGTTCACAGGCTGTGAAAGAGGTGATTTTCTGAGAGATTACCATGTCTCTTACGTTCACTATCTAGTCAACTGGTCAACATTTTTGCCCAACACACCTCTAAATCATAATTTTTCTGGTTACATTTTATTTATTTCATGCTTTGTGTCCCATATTTGAGTGCATAGGCTGTGAAAGAGGTGATTTTCTCAGTGATTACCATGTCTCTTACATTCGTTCACTATCTAGTCAACTGGTGAACATTTTTGCCCTACTCACCTCTAAATCATAATTTTCTGGTAACAGTTTATTTTTTCGATGCTTTGTATCCCATATTTTAGTGCATAAGATGTGAGAAATTATGATTTTCATAGTGATTGCCACGTCCGGTACTTACTTAAACTAAGCTGCCATCTCGTGAACACCTATGCCTTACTTACCTCAAATTCATCATTTTTGGGTTAAAATTCAATGATTTCATGCTTTGTGTTCATTATTTAATGCATACTATGTGAGAAAGGGTGATTTTCATAGTGATTTCCATGTCTGATACTTACTTACACTTGCTGGCAAGTTGTGAGCACCTATGCCTTACTCACCTCTAAATCATCACTTTTTGGTTAAGATTCAATTAATTTATGCTTTGTGTGCATTATTTATGTGAAAGAGGACTTAAATAAGTGCTATGCATGTCTGGTAGGGATGTAAGTAGGTGGTTTTCTGATTTAGGTTAGGTTAGGTTAGTGTCATGAATAACGAGTGCTGGAGCTTCAGGGCCACTATCCAGACAAGACCACTTTCTGGTCATGCCTTTGGCTCTATTACGTCAGATAGTGGGAAGATTACTGTATTGCAATTCTACATCCTTTCCACAGCACTTCTTGACTAGCATCATATTCAAGTGTTATGTACGGTTACAGCTCAGCGTTCAAGATGACGAGATGCATTTTAAGTAATGACTGAGGAAGAGGTTGTGCACTCTTCCTTCTTTCCTTTTATATATCCACATTAGAACTGATCCTCTGAAAAGCAGATGAAGATGGAGTTCAAGGGGGAATTATTTTCTGAAGAGGCTCAGTCCTACAATAGAGTTTAATCCTTTGTAGGAGATCAATCCTATTGTTTCTCAACCCTGGTCCTTCTAATGAAGCAGACCTGTCAATGCCAGGCAAGCAAAATACCGCTATGGTGTTGTCCCATGGGTTCCGTACACCATTGATGTTGCGTTAGTGTGACGTGCTGTGCAGTGCTTCATTATGCGTTACATAATGTGGGCTTATTCTGCAAGCTGGGTACATGTTATCTGTGACTCCACCCAACTCAGATCTTAGCTTTAGCTGAGGAGGGCTGGGTGATGTCCTGACCCAAGCCTAGCCACGTGAACTCTGTCATCTCCAAGGACACCTCTAATGGGTGGATGTCAGGAGGGGGTTTGTAGTATGGTGTTGTGATGGAGGTGCTGTATTGCCCCAGTGTGTGGAGTTAGTATGTGTTTTTCCAATGCTTATGCGGGGAGATCTGGAGGTGGGATATTGTTGTAGATGTTTATGTCTGTATGATGATTGTTTTATGTGCCTAGATATGATGTGTATGTGTCATGTAATGACTGGGGTGTTGTGTATTGGCACAGGCTGCTGCATAGAATTGTGTGCCCCTGTGTGATGATTGTTTTATGTGGCTAGATATGATGTGTATGTGTCATGTAATGACTGGGGTGTTGTGTATTGGCACAGGCTGCTGCATAGAATTGTGTGCCCCTGTGTGATGATTGTTTTATGTGCCTAGATATGATGTGTGTGTCATGTAATGACTGGGGTGTTGTGTATTGGCACAGGCTGCTGCATAGAATTGTGTGCCCCTCACATCAGACAGGAAGGACTTTAGTTTCAGAATGTGAGCTGTGAAGTGGTTTTGGTGCAATGTAAAGTTGTTCTGTATGATTTGCAAGGTGTTGTAGTGGGTATTAGATAGGATGGGAGCCCATGCCAGGGAGACAGAGGACATCACTGATCTAAAGTTTGTAGAGTAAGGAGTGTTTCTTTTTGTTGGCAGTCTGGCCTTGTAATTGTCCTGAATGCACCGACTCTGAGGGTGCACCACCTCTTGATGTCTTGCACATGTCTTTGAAGGTGAGTCCCATGTCATATGTCACTCCAAGTGATCTTAGTGGACGATGTGTGTGACACGAGACGATGTGAAGTGCATACTGTTGCTGTTCATGTTTACTGCTGGTGACAAGTGTGGTGGTGGTGGAGGATTTGGTTGGGGGCATCCTCAGTCTGTAAAGAGGATAAAGAATAACTCCTCCTCAGAAAATCATTATATGAAATACATTAATCCCCTCAGAGGATAATCCTAACACTGATTAATCCTTTTATTGCCTAACTAAGTAGGGTAAAAAAAAATTTAATGGACTGTACTTTATGGGATTAAACAAATTTATTTGCCATATATCTTTACATATAATCTGTATGAATAATCGACTCATGTTAACTGTGCACGTGGAAGACAGCTTTCCCACCTACTATAGGTCTTTTACACTAACTTGGCCCAATTTTGTCCTTTGTAGCTTTTGTAATGTAGGTCAATGGCTGAAGAAGACAATACTATGGCTCAAGATCCTTCCACAGCACTTCTTAATGACTAGCATCGTATTATTCTCATGACTAGCATCATATTAATCTCCTGTTATACCTCGGGACTCACGCTGGAGAGATGGCAATTTTAGGCCAAGTTAGAGTCAAAAGGTTATAATGACTAGTGATCACATGAGTAAACTGGAAATGAAGGGTACACTGTGGATCAACATTTGTACTGTTCACAACAAGTCCTGCCTCATTATACAAACAGTGACTCGTATTTTCATCAAAGAAGCTCCCTTACACCTTTTCCTAAGTGGATTTATTTCCCTAACACCTTTTCCTAAGTGATTTATTTCCTTAACACCTTTTCCTATGCAATTTATTTCCCTA
>JAGKTI010000374.1:130284-143035 GCA_018397915.1 Birgus latro
GGGAGGGAGGGAGGGAGGGAGGGAGGGAGGGAGGGAGGGAGGGAGGGAGGGAGGGAGGGAGATATCTCTTCCAAGGACACACACACATACAAACATAAAAACATCTATCTATCTACTGCCAGACATCTCAATCCCATAAGGGGTGGCCATGAACAAATCACCTCCATGTTGCCCTGTCCAATGCTACTTCACTGCCTTGCTCCCAGCTCACACCCACCTCTTTCATATACCTCTCCACTCCATCCCTCCATCTCATCCTCAGTCTCCCCCTCCCTCACATACACTCTCCTAGTTAGTCTCTTAATCCAGCCGCTGCAGATTAACAGGTTATAACAACAATCATGCACAGAAAACACAAGAGACAAACCCAAGGCCGTGACCTACCTTGCTTCAGTGCTCCTGGGTGGGTGCGGTGCTGGTGCTGAACAAACACACACTGTGCAGGTGGAGAGAGGGAGAGAGAAAAAGAGTCACATTTACCACACAGAAAGACACACCAAGGAGCCTCATTCACTGACAGACTTAGGATCAATTTATCATCGTATGTTATTACTGTTTGTGGCTGTCAACACTGAGGTGGTCTGGGCTTGTGGAGAGGATGGGGGATGACAAAATGGGTGCAGAAAGCGAGAAGTGTTAACATTAGGGGTGGGGTTGCGAGAGGTAGACTGAAAAAGACCTGGGATGAGGTCACTGAATGTGAACTCGGGGATATGGGACTGAATAGGGTGGCTGCCAGAGATTGAGCAGCATGGAGAGTAGCCATTAGGTGACCAAGGTGAATGCAGGGAAGCAAGTCACAGCCTTGACAAATGAAATTACATGAAATGAAACATTACTTGAGTGATGCCAGAAACTGATCATGTGTCTGTGAATGCCAGCTCCACACAAGCCAAAATCTGTGCTATACATAGAGGTTGAGTGAGATCCTGAACAATGTGGGTTTGGGCAACACAGTTATACAATACCATGGGAAGACCTTAATATCCCTGGCTGTACTTAGTGCCTCCTCCCTGGTGAATTATTCTGCATATTACACACACCAGGGCAGTGGGGTTGTGATGGATACTGAACCAGACATAATTACTGTTCAACTGTTAAAAAGCTATATATACATTGTGTGTGTGTGTGTGTGTGTGTGTGTGTGTGTGCATACCTGAGAGAAACAGGGTGTGTGCACTGCCAGCTGCCACCTGGACGACCCTCTCTGGGAGCGGAACCTGCTGGGGCTGGTGATGGAGGGGCAGGTGGCTGTCAGAGAGGCCCAGTTTGCCGTGATCACTTTCCCCCCACGTATAGGCCTCTCCAGTCGCTGTAGGATTATGGATACAAATATAAAATTCACTTTGTTTGAACTCAAAGACAAACAACCACCCCTCACAAGATTATGGTGTCTGGCTATAGATAGACAGATAGACAGATAGATGTACACTTTGACTGATAGACAGATAGATAGATAGACAGATAGACAGGCAGACACACAGACAGACAGACAGATAGGCACATAGATAGACAGATATAGATTGAACTTTCATTGAAGCACTATCATATACAGAACTGAAACAACAATTTTTTGTAAAGGAAGAGGATATTTGTAGGTTCAAACATACAGAAATGACAATGATTAGGTGGATGTGTAGTGCGTCCTTGAATGTGAGGCCTGGGGGGGTTTGGTTTATGATGGAAGAGTTGAGAGGAAGAATGGGACGGGAGTGCATTGGTGTTGTGATGAGGAGGGGTAGACTGAGATGGTTTGGCCACGTGCAGAGGATGGGAGATGACAATTGGGTGCGGAAGGTGAGAAGTGTGAATGTTGGTGGAAGGTTTGTGCAAGGCAGACCAAAATAGAGCCTGGGAAAAGGTCATGGAGTGTGACCTCAGGGATAAGGGACTGAATAGGGAGGCTGCCAGAGATCGAGCGCGCAGAGAACAGCCATGAGGTGACCAAGGCCGACACATGCAAGCAACTGAAGCCTTTATAAATGATACAATATGATACGAACAATTTGAACTTTACATGAAACACCATTATAAACATGACAGAAACAATTTTTTTATATTTACTTCTGGCTTAGAACTCTACATGGTACCTTCTTAACACTGGCTACTATTACAGGTGGGTGCCATCATACAAGCATCTGCTATTCGAGAAATCAACAATAGGACAATGGGCAATTTAGACCCAAATTTGGTGATGCCAGCAAGGTCAGTTAACCCAACCCTATTTTTACCATAAGTTCCGTTCTCCATTACACCAGTTTTGTAATCCTTATTTTCTAATCCATTATATGAGTAACCACAATCCACATAGTCCACCATTAATATATCCCACTGGTATGATGGCACCTGCACGTACAGCCACTTGCTTGAGTAACAAACTTAACTGGGATTATTTTTAACCTTTTAAATCCGAAAACATAATTCTTTAACTTACTCTTGCTACCGTCAAATGCCTTTATTTGTTTATTTCACTTTGTTTATAGTTTCAACATGATTGCATACATTGGCCTTGAATGCCTAGCGGTGGCTCTCCATGCTGCTCGATCTCTAGCACTCCATCTATTCATCCCCTTATCCCTGGGGTTACACTCTATGCTCTCGTCCCAGGGCTTTTTCAGTCGTCCTCTCACAACCCCACTCTCTGCACCCAGCTGTCATCCTCCAACTTCTCAACATGGCCCAAACCATGTCAGTCTACCACTTCTCATCACAACACTAATACATTCCAGTCCCATCCTTCCTCTCAACTCTTCATTCGCCATCCTAACCCCCCAAGGCCTCTCATTCAAGGATGCACTACACATCCACCTCATCACTATCACTCATCTCTCTAAGTTCGAGCCTACAAACATCCTCCTCCTTTACTGTCCACAGCCCTTATTCCTGTCAGTAAAGGAAGATCCCTAACACCTTCTAAGTGATGTATTTGCTTATTACACCTTACTCTCCTAGACTGTGTTACATAAATTCTTCCCATATCGCCATATTCTGAATAAACAATGTACAGAACGGATATGAACCAGCCATATTAAAAAATAATTCACTAGGGAAAAGGTGCTAGGGAGCCTCCTAATCTGACAAGAATACAGGCCAAGTCTTACTACAGTCAAGCATTACACTCCTAACATCTATCTACCTCTAGCCAGACGCCATAATCCCATAAGGAGTGGCCATTTGTCTTTGAGTTAGTTGTTTTATGGGGGGGGGGACTAACCCTCCACCAACCCACTTGCTGACACGTAGGGAACACATGTGGGTTGATTATATGGTTACCACCCAGCACTGTAAATGGTTTCCTGGCTTACAGGAAACCATTAGGCTTGTCACTCAATGTAAAGCCACCTGAAAAGGAGAGAAGAGTAATAAAAAGTGAAAGGAAAGATAAGAGAAATAGGATGAGAGGAGGATAGACAGAAAATGAATGATACATGGTACATACAAACACCCCTTGGCATAGAGGGAGAACACACTCAAAATAGTCAAGCCATATTACATTGAGGAGTTGAATAATGGTAAATAATATCCAGTTCAACTGCAATTACATCTTCCATGCTGCCTATACAGTGATGTCTTGGTTTTCATGGATAATTTCTACTGCACCTGGTGTGTGATGATGAAAATGTGTGATAAAAGCACAGCTAATATGGGATTCATCGAAATTGGCACCAGACAGCCCACTTGCAAACCCAATTTTTCCTTTTAACATACAGTTTATACCCACTAAATGCATACTTAATGTTATGGTAAGTATGAGAAACACACACAGGCAGGGTTAGGTTAATACAGTAGTGAGTAGTGAAAAGGGTACAATAAGGATGACATACAGACAGTGATGTGAGATGGGCTGGAGGTAAGGTGTTGTGAGGCTAAGGGGCGGAGAGTTACTGGTCTCCATCACCTGGGATTAACCCCTACAGTACGGCCAAGGATGAGATGGAGGGATGGAGTAGAGAGGTATATGAGAGAGCAGGGTGTGAGCAGCGAGAAGGGCAGTGAAATGGCAGGGGACAGGGTGACATGGAGGCGATTTGTTTGTGGCCACCCTTTACAGGAATAAGGCGTCTGGCAATACATAAATAGATAGTACGGCCTCATCTACGAATCCCTCAATGCCATCAGATACCAAACACAGCACAATCAATGTCGGCAGAAACTAGATCAGGTGTGCCATAACAGCGGAAGTCTATCTATGTATTGCCAGATGCCTTAATCCTGTATGGGGTGGCCACAAACAAATCACCCCCATGTCGCCCAGTCCCCTGCCATTTCACTGCCCTGCTCCCAGCTCACATCCCCCTCTCTCATATATCTCTCCACTCCATCCCTCCATCTCATTCTTGGCCTCCCCCTCCCTCTCCCCCCTCCACCTCACTCACATACACTCTCCTTGTCAATCTCTCGCTGACCAAGTGAGTGATAACTAAGGTAGTATCACAGTACTGGAGCCATCTGAGGATAACATGAATAATATAAAACCAGCAATCATGAGGCTATAGGTGGTGAATGTTACCTGTTACGGCCACATTATGGTAATATCCTGCGGCCAGACTAACGACAGGGTGTGGCAGTGGGAGGAGAATGGGAGTGAGCTGCTCTGATACACCCACACCCAGCTGACCCTCCCTGTTGCCCCCCCACACATACACCTCACCTTCCTCTGAAATAATAATAATAAAAATGGCAACAACAACAACAATAATAACATAACAATGCTAATGGTAACAACACCAATAATATTAGTAATAATAATAATAGTTACACCACCAACAATAGCAACAACAACAATAATACAGTATTAATAATAACAATAATAATAATCCATTCATCCACCATCCAATCCTACGTTGCCCCATGAGAAGCGTAGGAGCCCGGGGCTAGGTAAGTTGGTCCTGACATCTAAGATCAGAGTGACCAGGCTCGCTCATCTCTGAGTGGCATTTCATGAGCAATAAAGCCCAACCACCCCTTGGATATAAACCTTCACTGGCTCAATCCGACTGCAGTGCCTTAATTACCCACTAAACCACCAAGCGCCATAATTTGGTTATATGGTTACTACCCAGCATAGTAAATGGTTTCCTGGTGTACAGAAAACAATTTGGCTTGTCACTCAGTGTAGAGTCACCCAAAGACAGAAGAATGAAGGAAAGAAAGAAAGAAGAGGGAGTGAAAAGCCAACCATAGGCAGAAGGAAAAGGAATGAATGAATGACAGAAGAGGAAGGAAGGAAGAGAGGAAAGGGCAGACACCCAAAGCAGCACTACATCGAGTAAGTGGATGGTGAGTGCTCACACCTACCACCAATGATGATGATAACGACGATGATGACAACAATGATGATGATGCACACACAATCCTACGGCTGTTACAATGATCAGCACCAAATCATCCCATCCACACCACCTTTCCTTCACTCCAATACCTGTCAACACCATGGAGTGCGATGATCCAGCCGCCACAGCCACAGCAGGGGCGTCCAGCTTGAGGGTCTGGGCAGGGAGGTAGCGGTCTTGCAGGTCCCCCGTGCCCAGCTGTCCATCTCCATTGTGGCCCCAGGTAAATACTGCACCAGACCCTGTTGGAAAATAATTATATCTATCTATTTATCTATCTACAACCTAATGCCTAATAATTACATCTGTCTATAGCCAGATGCCTTAATCCCATAAGGGTGGCCACAAACAGATCACCTCCATGTTGCCCTGTCCCCTGCAATTTCACTCCTCACCCCCCATTCTCATATGCCTCTATAATCCATTCCTCCAACTCATCCTCAGTCTCTCCCTCCTTCTTCCCCTCTCTACCTCAATCTATGTATCTATTGCCAGACATCTTAATCCCATACAGGTTGGCCGCAAACAAATTACGGGATTAAGGCGTCCAGCAACTGACAGATAAACAGATAGAACAATAGACTGCTAAACACTGCTACACCCTTATTAATAAACAGTAATAATCTCTGTTATTTTGTTTCTATTTTTTCTTGGAGGGAACAACCGTACGGGCTTCTGGCCTTGGGTTCCTTCTTTCTTGAATAACAAAAAAATACAGTATAACAGTAATAATAATAACAATAATAATGATAAGCTATCTATCTATTGAGAGACACCTTAATAATAATAATAATAATAATAATAATAATAATAATAATAATAATAATAATAATAATAATAAATAATAATAATAACTTTTCAGAGTACTGTACCAAGGTCCATATTCTCACTGGGTAAGTAATCTCCCTAACATCTCTTCCTGAGTGATTTATTTCTGGATATGGCTGGTTAATGTCCTTTTGTACATTATTTATGTAGAGTATACTGATGGAAGGATTTATAAAACACAGCAAATGGTAATATGGTGTACTAAGCAAAATGAGTAGCTTAGGAAAAGGTGTTAGGGAGATTCTTAACTGACAAGAAAAGGGGTCTATGACCAGTATTCTCATTGGTTAAGGAAGACCCCAAACACCTTTTCCTAAGTGATTTATTTTGTTTATTACACCTTACTGTCCTCTTCTGTGTTACATTAATCCTTCCTGTATTGCCATCCTCTGCATAAATTATATACAAATGGATATTAACCAGCCATATCCAAAAATAAATCACTAAGGAACCAGTCACATCCAAAAATAAATCACTAAGGAAGAGGTGTTAGGGAGCTTCTTTACCCACGTCTACCTACCACAAGCCACCAGGGTGTGGGAGCGTCCACAGGCTACTCGCACGGCTTTCTCCGGCTTCAGCGCTGAAATGAAAACAAAATCAGTCTCAGTACTCAAAGGATGTGCGATAAAGAGGGTGAGTCCATATCTTTTTTTCCTCGTATGCTGCGGGTAGGGCTCAGTCAGTAGTGTCTATCTTGTTATTTCCTACCCCCACTGCCACACCCTTGCCCACACCAGCAGACTGAGCCAATCACAACACATAAGATACCACAAGCATGAGGTACACAAAAATTCAGAATAATCCAATATCAAGACTGTACAGTATCTATCTGTCTATAGCTGGATATTACACACACACACACACACACACACACACACACACAAACACACATTTTCCTCACCTTTGACACAGGATGGTTTGGTGATGGGTTTGGTGGAGCCGAGACCCAGCTGGCCCATGTCATTGTTGCCGATCATAAAGACACGGCCCGTCTCTGAAACAAACAAAGCAGGAAAGTGAGTAGTAGTAGTAGTAGTAGTAGTAGTAGTAGTAATCATCATAATGGTAGTGGTAGTAGTGGTGGTGGTGGTAATAATGATAGTTTAGGTGGTGGTGGTGGTGGTGGTGGTGGTGGTGGTAGCTGCAACCCCAGGCTCCTCTGAATGTGAAGCCAGTGGACAGCATGCCAAAATTATCCAACTTCCACAATCCACCTTCTTGCTTTGGGAGACAAGGATGAGACTGTGGGATGCTGCATACCATGGCAGCTCCACTTCCTGACCATATCAACACCACCACATGAAGGCTTCCTCTACCTAAAACCAGATGCCATAATCCCATAAGGGGTTTCCATTTGTCTTTGAGTTAGTTGTTTTATGGGGAGGGGCACTAACCTTCCTCCAACCTACTTGCTGACACGGGAATAATAAATAATATTCAGGTATAAGCACAACAGATCCAAAATGTGTAGATTTCTGTCAGGAAAGGGGGGGCTGGTGTGACTAGGGTGGGAGGCTGGAGGAACTAGGGCTGATAAGACTAGGGTGGGAGGCCGGAGTGACCAGGGCTGGTAAAACGAGGGGCCAGCATGACTTGAAACTCTTGTAGCCGACCATTCTCACTGTGGGGGATAAGGAGAGAACTGGGGAACATTTATATAACCAGGCAGCTCCACCACCCAGCTCTATCAGTGCCACCACATGCAGGCATCCATCTAGACTTGTAATCTCAGTGGTTAAGGAAGCTCCCTGACACCCCTTCCTTACTGATTTTTTAAATATGGCTGGCTTATATCACTGTGTACATTATTTATGCAAACCCTGGGGGGTGGCTAGGTTTATGACTGAAGAGCTGAGAGGAAGGATGGGACTGAAGTGTATTGGTGCTGTGATGAGGAGGGGTAGATTGAGATGGTTTGGGGATGTGGAGAGGATGGAGGACGACAACTGAGTGCGGAAAGTGAGAGGTGTGAACATCGGGGGTTGGGTTGCAAGAGGCAGACTGATAAAGACCTGGGACAAGGTCATAGAGTGTGACCTCAAGGATAATGGACTGAACAGGAAGGGTGTCAGATATCAAGCAGCATGGAGAGCTGCCATTTGATAACCAAGGCTGACACACGCAAGGATTTTGGAGCCATTATAAACAAAATGAAGTGACAGTGATGTTAGAATGATTTTTAAGTAACATAATAGAGGACAACAAGGTGTAATAAGCAAAATATATCGCTTAGGAAGAGGTGTTAGGGAGATTCCTTAACCGACGAGAATACAGGCCCAGGACACAGCAAATAAAAAATACAGCAATCCACTTACCTGTGACAACTGCCGTGTGTTCATCACCACACGCTATTTCCACAATCATGTCATTCTTGATCCAAAATTTTGAGGGTGCATTATCAGCAAATCTGTTCTTGCCGAAGGTGAACACAGCCCCAGTACCTGCAACACAAGACCCAACATAGCCATTACAAAGTCTGATATTCACCCACACTATAAAGCATATGTACTGAGGTGATCTGGCCATATGGAGAGGATGAAGAGCAAGAGACTAATGTGGAGAGTGTATGTGAGTGAGGTGGAGAGGGGGAGAGGAAGGAGGAGACACAGGATGAGATAGAAGGATGGAGTGGAGAGGTACTGCACAGTACTGTATATGAGAGAAAGGATGTGAGGTGGGGGCAGGGCAGCAAAATGGCAGGGGACAAGGTGACATGAAAGCAATTTATTTGTGGCCACCACTTATGGGATTAAAGCATCTGGCGATAGAGAGACAGATAGACTATTAGCTACATACACTACCAATCAAAATGGATAACATGCACAAAAAATGTTCAGTGTTGTTTTTGGTGTTGTTGCCCTAGGGTCATGTGGAGTGTGAACTCAGTGGACTGCAGGGTTTTGCTGCCCCTCTCCAGAAGGCTTTGGTGCTGGAGAGGGAGGCCTTCATGTGGTGGCACTGATATAACTGGCCAGCTCCACTGCTTGGTTATATAAACATTCCTCAACTCCCTGTCTATTGCCTCTCTCCGGCAGGCCACCATCCTCCTTTGGGGAGACAGAACAATGGAACTGATACAGTAAACTTTCAATTATCCTTCACCGCAACATTCGGCCCAACACGATATCTGGTGCTGCTGGCCTGGATCTATTAAAGCAATATCCAGTGATAAGGCGTATCAACTGGCTCACAATTGGTAGCCAACCAGTGCTGTATTACTGTACTGTATCATTATTTTATTCTATTTTATGCTTAGCTTTCATCTTTTATTAATGGAAAAGTTTTTAGGATAGAAGGTTGAGTTGATGGGGGGAACTATGCAATTCCTGGAGTTTCACATTACTGTATAAGGCTTGGCTGAATTAAACCAGATAATTGAGAGTTTATTGTATTTGCATAACTGACTAGTAGAGCTGTTCAGTTATACCAGTGCCACCACATGAACGCATCTGTGAACCACATCCATAGACCTGGCACTTGTATAACCACGTCTGGTATTATTTCCGATATACATCCAACTAACGTAGAGTGAAAGTCATAAGTTCCTCATTTAGTTTAGGCAATTTTAATCAATTTTTCTTCTACATATATCCATCACAAATCCACTTTTTTGTATTAAGTAGATGAGGAGTGGGAGTGGGGGTTGGTTAGTTCATAGCTCCATCTGATATCAAACCTACGTCCAGATTAGATTAAATTAGGTTAGGCTAGGTTATATTAAATTACGTTAAGTTAGTTAGATGCAATGAAAGACAGAGATAGGAGCTAGAGACTCCCCCCCGTCAACTTTTTTCATGTATGAAGAAAAGCATTTATGATGAATGCTTGTAGGCTACAAGAGAAAATACTTAGAACTGCTTAAATTCAGAAGCATATTAATTTCAGTGTCTGTTAGTTGGGTGTACAGTAAAACCTCGATATGATGGACTTCAGTAGACTGGAATTCACTTTTATCAGAATCAAGGACCTCCCCAACTAAACTGTTATTTATCGGAAAAAGACAGATAAAGCCAGAAGCAGTCCGGACTACCTGACCACTTCAGCTATGTTCTCCACAATAAGGTAAATAAAAGACATGTTTATCAATGTACAGAACAGTACAATTATGTATATTATACCATTTGATTATTGTAGTGAATGTATAATAAAGTACAGAACTGCATTGGTAGTGAAAACAGTTTAAAACCGTTGGTGTGATCTGGACTAATATCTGATTTATTGGAAAAAGTCTGGATTAGCAAGAGGAAGTCCAGATGTTGTTATTGGAATTTTGCTTTTTTCAGAATGGCTTGGGCCCCATTTAGTCTGTTATAGTGAGGTTTTACTGAATTTCCCAAAATTTACCCTGTGTCTTTGGTTCTCATTTTTTTTTATTTTTTACAGACATTTGGTATGCTCACCCCTACTTTATATTTCAAAGGATTATATCTTTCTGTGCAACTATGACACTAGGCCAGTACTGAATGTCCCTTTGCTCCTACAAAATTTAAAAAGCTAGCATATTTATTACCAGTGTCATACCAGTGCCTGTGAGATGAAAAACACTGTATGGATATTTTTGCATCATTTTAGCCTCTAACTTGCTTGCATACTTTGGTCATGGTAGTTCTCCATGCTGCTCAGTCTCTGGCAGCCTCCCTATTTAGTCCCTTATCCCTGAGTTCACAATCTATGATACTGTCCCTGGTCTTCTTCAGTCTGCCTCTCTTTATATCTAAAAAAAAAAAAAAAAGCTTCAGCTATACATTTGGCTAGGCTTAATCCTTTGTATTTCAAATTTGGTTAGGTTCTGCATTACTCTCCTCTAACTAGACAACACTGGCTGATGCAACCTAATCCATTGGGATAGTTCTGTCCTGTAAAAAAAAAAAAAAAAAAAAAAGCATGACCCCTACCCATGTAACATCCAACTTCTGATAGCATTACTTGCAACACGATAAAATGTTAACTCAAAACAGTAGGTACCCTATATAATTATTTGTAACAGATGCCAAAACTGGAATTCATGTATTTTGTGGTGTTTTCCGCTTATATCTCATCATCTGCTGACACTTCATCAATCACACTTCCCTCGCCGATTAACTCCTTTCTCCCTCTGAGCGCATTAATCCTCCAAAGGGGTCATTTGCGACGGAAGTGTTCTTGAAATGTTGGCAAATTGGATATTGGATATAAAAACACCTCAAACTGCCTGAATTCCTTTAATGGCTTCTGTTAAATGTTATCCCGACCGTAGTACCCTTCATTATAATACTTGGTTATTATGTCATTGCCAATCACTTCCGCACACCTCGCACACGTCGCTCGGTTTGCAACACAATCGACGTGCACGGTTCATTCACCTTTGGCGTATTTTTAGTTCTTTGGCAGCCAGTTTCCCGTATCTCAATGGTAATACAATACCATGACTCTACATCGTACCCACGGCACTAATGACTAGAATCATAATTGTTAATCTCTTGTTACAGCTCAGCTAAGAGTAGTTACTAAAAAAAAAAAAAAAGAGAAAAAGTTACCCTACAACCAATGACATACACAAATAATTATCTAATCTACTACATTATATGCCCACGAAACACGTCCGTTGCATACTCTCAGAACAATAAGCAATTTAAATCTCACTTGGGATATCGAAATCGTCGTCCACTGTCATTTTCCACACAAACAATGCGGTCAGTCACCCTCTCACACAGAAGCTGACTCTCAGTGAGCCGCGCGCCCGCCCACTCGCCCAGGTAGCCCAGTTCCAGGTAAAAGTAGCCCCCAAATAGCCACCTTTACTCAGGGATTCTGTTCTGCAGTTTTCCTTAATAATTCCACATGCCTGAGACGGATCAATAGGTGGAAAGAAAACACCAAATACACACTCGGATAAGTGAAAATTAACCTGAACTGTTTAGGTGTTAACATGTGGTTTGATCATAAGCATTCCAGGCAAAGTAGCCCAAAATAGCCCAAGTCTATCTATCTATCTATTGCCAGACGCCATAATCCCGTAAGGGGTGGCCATTTGACTCCGAGTTATTTGTTTTACGGGGAGGGGCACTAACCCTCCACCAACCCACTTGTTGACACGTAGGGAGCACGTATGGTTTGGTTATATGGTTACCACCCAGAGTTGTAAATGGTTTCTTGGTTTACAGGAAACTATTTGGCTTGTCACTCAATGTAAAGCCACCTGTTAAGGAAAGAAAAGCAATAAGAAGTGACAGGAAAGATGGGAGAAATAGGAAGAGAGGAGGACAGGCACAGAAAAAGAATGATAAAGGCTAAGGAAGAAGTAGGCAGCACTACATCAAGTGAGTGGATGATGGTCGCCACCACCTACCACTAAATAGCCCAAGTGCATTCACCTATTCTCATATTCATTCAAAATTTCGTTCTTTCTCTTCCAGTCTGCTTCCACGGATCAGTACGTACAAGGAAAATATAAAATATCTACTGGGGCACATGTGAATTAATATTTATTCTGCAGTTATCCATTTGCATTATTTTGGTCTGATAAAACGCCCAGTTCCAGGCCAAGTAGCCCCAAAGTAGCCCAGCATCAATCAGGGATTCTGTTCCGTTTTCATTCATAATTAAGT
>JAGKTI010000375.1:0-11223 GCA_018397915.1 Birgus latro
GGCTCCTGACAGCACCATAACAGCACCATAAGGACACTCAGAAAAAACAAGGCAACTCTCAAAAAGCAGGTGAGTGCACATAAAATAACAATAAAGTAAATGTGTCTGTTTTTTTTTTTTCCTTAATCTTTATTTGTGCCACATTTTTTTTACTGTATCAATATCCACCTAATGGAGTTAGTTTTTAGAGTTAACCAACCAAGTGTCAGTTAGAACAATGCAGGGGAAGAATATACAGTATTTTAATGAAAATCGGTAACATTGGTTACTGTTATGTTGCATCATACCCCTAAGGAAGAACAAGGAACCTCTCAAAAAGCAGGTGAATGCACGCAAAATAACAATAAAGTAAATGTGTGTGTGTGTTTTTTCCCCTCAACCTTTATTTGTGCCACGATTTTTACTATCAGTATTCATCTAATGGAGTTAGTTTTTAGAGTTAACCAACGTTAACCAACCAAGTGTTAGTTAGAACAATTCAAGGGAAGAATATACAGTATTGTAATGAAAACTGGTAATGTTGGCTACTGTTATGTTGCATCATACCCTTAAGGAAGAACAAGGAACCTCTCAACAAGCAGGTGAGTGCACGCAAAATAACAATAAAGTAAATGTGTGTGTTTTTTTCCCCTCAACCTTTATTTGTGCCACGGTTTTTTACTGTATCAATATTCACCTAATGGAGTTAGTTTTTAGAGTGCGATCAGACGCACAAGCCTAGACACAGCAGAGGTGGACGAAACGGCTGTAAGACACCACTTGACACACTGTGACTTAGACTCAGGTGTGGTTGACATAACAGAGGAAGAGGTGAACTCTAGTGAAGAGTATGAAAGGCCAGATAACACTACACAGAAGATGACCACCCAGAAATTGTCCCAGAGCCTGTCCACCATAACCGACAAGGCAACAACCTTCGAGACATACACCGGGAATATGTCTGAGGCTACCCAGATCCTATCCACCTTGAATGATCTGAAGTTTCAAGTGATGGCAGTCTACAACAGAAATATACTGGAGCAGAGACAAGCCAGGATCACACAGTTTTTTAATGTGACACAGAATGTGGCTGCTATTATGCAAGACTTAGACGTGACAGGAGAGAAGGATGAAGGAGGAGAAGTGGACAGAGAGGAAGAGGAGTTGCTGGAGCCAGAATTCGACTTTGAGGGCTTTGGCTTAGGTGATAGGGCTTCCCCAGAGAGGCCCATGTCACCTAGTAACTAGCCCATCCACCCTCAACACACCTTCACCTGCCACTCATGCCAATGTTTACTTTATTTCTGGTAAGGATTTTTGGTGTTGCAGCTCTTTATAATAGTTCTAATGTCATTTCAGGTAAATGTTTATTGTGTTATGCTGTATAAGCAACTGTACTCAGTTTTTTTTATCAGGGTGAAGATGCACTTGACAGGTTGGTGATGATTGGCTGAATGCAACATTGTTTCATGATCTCTTTATCATTAATTGACAACATATATATATGAGGGGAAAATTTGAGTGAGTAAATGTTATTTGGACATGTTGCATTCAGCCAACTATCACCAACCTGTCAAGTGCATCGTTGCCTCAATAAAAAAAACAGAGTATAGTAAACACTCCATATTTAATTTTGGGTAGGGCCTGTTTGGTGTTATAGTACTTTGATAGGGTAGGTAGCTGTCCCACTGGAACACCCATCTATTTTTCCCATTGATTCTTAACTTCACATTTCAACGTTTCACGTTTCGCGACGTTTTGGCGGAATATCAAAACAGCGAAAAATGAGGACTTACTGTATATATACCAGTACATATATAGTATATATATCTAAACACTTATGTTTACCCTTACAAACTGGCAATAGCAGCTTCATTCAGAGTGAAATACTGTACTCCAACATTTGAATTTAGGTGTCTTCCCTTTTTATCCACACTGTCAATGAACCTCAGTGATTTCAAATATTTTGTATTATTTAACAGATGTAATTCCTCAGCATTCTCTTATTTGCATCAATACAACCTGAAGGTCAGTGGACTGCAAACCCTTGGGGAGAATATTGCTGACAATGGTGGTGTCAGAGAGGCTTACCATGCCTACCAGCTGTACATGGAACGCTATGGAGAAGAGCCCAGACTACCTGGACTTGATGAATTCTCACCCAGCCACCTTTTCTACCTTGGCTTTGCAAACGTAAGTAGTCACCATCGTCATAATTTCAATATTTTCCACTTAGAAAAAGAGGACGGTAGGATCTAGAGCTGAAACTGATATGATTTGTCAAGCTGATATATTGTCAACTTTTGCATTTTTCCTATGCCAAACCAATACCGGTTTTTACTGTCAATATCAGCATACCTGATATGGACCGGAAAAAAATTTTAATATGCCTTTTATTCAAGATTTTGTTCATAGTTTAGCCTGATTCTGTGTGAAAGTGTTGTTACCTTGACAGTGTTTTGCAGCCTAATAAAGAAGAGTCCTACTGAAAACCCCTAAAGGTTCATTATAATTAGTGGGTGAGTGGGAACCAAGAAAAAAATATCCTCAAGGCTGAAAGCAGTAGGTTGAAAGTGAGATATGCTGGACCTACTGTACTGACGATGTATATGTATGCAGTATGTGTGGTGGTGAGTGGGTTAATGGACATAAATATTGTACAGCTTCTCAAAAAAGTATCGGTATCTTTCCTCATTAATACAACATGACACAATGGACAAAGGCTTCTGACTAGTATACACCTGTATTATGCTGGTAGGCTGCCATCCAAGTATGGGAGCAATGCCAGTTATCAGTGTGACACATAATTACTGTGAGTCTTAGTGATCCACCTTTAGTTGTTAAGTCTCGAGTTGCAGGCAATCTTGTGTTCATTTACAAAAACAATAGGTTGAGGGGGGCCGATAATTTTTAAAGCCTGTACACACATGCTGTCGACGTAAGTGCAAACTGCCTCTAACTATTTTTTCTTACATTCTTTATTTAGCTGCGATATTTACTGTCATTCTTTTCTTACTGTAGTCTAAATAAAGAAGTGGTTTACTGCACGTAATAAGAATGTAGTAGAAGGGGGAGATAAGGGGACAGTAACTCTGAGATTTGGGGATGAATGACATTTGGGAAATTGATTTAAACTCAGCTTCTGGAGCACATAGATCTTGCCTGTGGTTTTCAGTACTGCACTGTACATGAGCTGCAACTTTGCTCTCATAACTAAAGAAAGGATGGCAAATCGAAGAATGAATGTGAATTTCTTCTGATGGTGTGTATGTTTGGGCATACACACGTGTAGATCATGTGCATGCACACAAGTGTAAATGAATGAATATTTAGCATGGCAGGACACACTGTGACCAAAAGCTCATATAAACCAAAGAACCTACATTGCTTAGACTTGTAAGGTGAAAAACTCCATAAAGTCAAGAAAGCATGATTTTTAAGTGTGTGAAATGTGAGCAAGTGGGGGCGCTCACCATCCACTCACTCAATGTAGTGCTGCCCTCGGGTGTCTGCCCTTTCCTCTCCTCCATCCTTCTTTCCTTCAATCCTCTTCCGTCTTTATTTCCTTCAATCCTCTTCCGTCTTTATTTCCTTCATTCTTTCCTTGTCCTTCTGCCTATGGGTGACTTTACACTCACTCTTCTGTCTTTCTTTCCTTCATTCTTTCCTCGTCCTTCTGCCTCTGGGTGACTCTACACTGAGTGACGAGCCAAATGGTTTCCTGTACACCAGGAAACCATTTACTATGCTGGGTGGTAACCATATAACTAAATTTTGGCGCCTGGTGGTTTAGTGGGTAATTACGGTGCTCTAATCGGACTGAGCTGGTGAAGGTTTATATCCAAGGGATGGTTGGCGTTTATTGATCACGTAATGCCACTCAGGGATGAGTGAGGCTGGTCACTCTCATCTTAAATGTCAGGACCAACTTGCCTAGCCCCGGGCTCCTACGCTCCTCTGTGGGGTGACATAGGATTGGATGATGGATGGATGGATGGATGGAAATGTGAGCCATTACAGTACAACAGATTCTCAAGTTTAGACACCATTTGGTGCTGTAAAAAAAACACAAAATTTAAGCTGTCCAAATTTAAATGGACTTCTTATGGAAAAAAATAAGTTGGTGCAAGGGGTGATCAGTGACAACACAAATTAAATAACAGCCTTTTTTTTGTTGTTGTTTGCTCAGTGACCACAAATTAAATAACAGCCTTTTTTTGTTGTTGTTTAATTTTAATTTCTTACTCCTTCCTTTGATCATGAAAACAATTTAAACACAATTATAGCTTACCACATCCAATAACTCTTTTTCAATATACCAGTACTGTATTACCACATGAATAAATACCATACTTTCCACTGGAATCTTAATAAAAACACAATCAAGAAGTCATGTTGTGGCAATGTAAGAAAATATGAAATATTGAAGCTGAAATGAGTCCATCAGCTTGAGCATACAGGCACCTTCTAGCTGCTACTTTCATCAATGTCCGATCACCAATTCATATAGTCATATCTTTGACTCTCGTAATTTTTAGTTATCGTCCATTATCTTCTTTTATTTTGGCTCTTGTGAGCATGCATTATTATTTTCAGTGAAACATGTGCTAGGCACTTCATTTTTTTTTCTTTTACTCATGCCCTCTAGAAAGGAGTCATTATCCACTAGGTTAGGATCATTCATCCTGGTTCATGTCTGATGGCACATAAATGCATTTTGTCATAAAAGAATGAATGCACACAGTTGGAACGTGCACAACTGTTCACTCAATGTCTTTATTACACAAATTTTCAATGTTATCTATCTATAGCCAGATGCTTTAATCCTATAAGGGATGATCACAAGCAAATTGCCTCCATGTCATCCTGTCCCCTGCCATTTTGCTGCCCTCCCCCCACCTTACACTCCCCTCTTTCATATACCTCTGCTCCATCCCTCCATCTCATCCTCAGTTTCCCCCCTCCCTCTCCCCCCCCTCCACCTTATTCACATACTTTCCTAGTTAGTCTCCCACTCATCCTCTCCACATGGTCAAACCACCTCAAACTATTTCTTCTAATGCTTTTTGTCACACCCACATCCACACCACAATGCTCCTTCACTTCCTCATTTGTCAGTCTGTTTCTCTACATAACTTCACATGCTCCTTTCAAATAGCTCATTCCAACAGCTCCCACTCTTGACTTGTGTCCTTCCTTCCAACAATGTTCAAGCTTCACTTCCATACATCAGAGTGAAGATCACAATACTGTCATGCAGCAGCTATTTTACTTCCAGGCTCACTTCCCTATTTCTAATATTGCTTTCAGTGAACCAGCAACTTTCTTCCCTGTTGTACCGTTTCAAGCAGTTTGTCCTCCAAACTTCCATTTTTCCTTATCACATTACCCAAGTACTTAAATGCACTCTTATTTTCCATTTCCTCACTTCATTTCTCTCAAAGACCACAACTTTACTCTTCCCTACATTCACCATAGATTCAGTTTCTTACATACTCTCCCAGACTCATTCACTAAGCCTTGCAGTTCCCCTTTGTCTTCATTTAACAATACGCTATCTTCAGCAAACAAGAGAACAGGAAGTTTCCAAATGCTGCCCTCTCTCATTAGGGCCACTCCAACACCCACTGCTCACCTCATTTTTTTTTACAATTCCATCCATGTACAAATTGAACAACCATGGAGATATGGCATCCCTGTTTCAATCCAACATTCAGAGAGAAAAATTCACTCAGTTCACCCTCATACATACTTTTTACAGCATTCAACAGCCTCCCATTTACTCCATATATTTTTTATTTTTTCAACATTCCTTGGCTACCCACTTTGTCATATGTTTTCTCCAAATCCATGAAGGTGGCATACTACTTCTTTAATTTCTCTAGAAACTTTTACACTAATCACCTTGGGATGAATATCTGAGCTACACAACCTCTTCTCTTCCAGAAACTTCCATGTTCTTCTCCAACTAATTCCTCTCTTATATCCCTGACTGTCAATAAATATCCTACCATATACTTTTCCTGTTACACTAAGAAGACAAATGCCCCTATGATTACTACACACTTACAGTATTTTTCCTCTTTTTCTCTGTACACTGGAATAATTACACCTGGCTTCCAATCCTCCTGGACTCTGCCTTTCTCCCAGGCCACTCTTTATATCTTCCATATCCATTCTACTATTATCTCTCCCCTGGGGCTCCAGCATTTCATCACACACACACCACCAATTCTTGGGGTTTTCCCCATTTTGACTTCCTTCATTGCTTCCACTACTTCCATTCTGCTGATCTCTCCCTCTTTTCTCATCTCCCTCTTCCCAGCCATTTCCCTGCCACTTATACTTGCGTTACTTTCATTTTTTACGTTTGAACCCTTCCAAGTGTTCTCTCCATCTGCTCACTTTTTCTCCCTTCTCCACCAGCAATCTGCCATTTTTATTTTTCACTCCCCTACTACCTTCTTTATCACCCTGTCTTACTCTCTTAACCTCCTTCCAGAACATTTTCTTACATTTCCTCCACTTTACATTTAAATTCCTTTCAAGCACTTCATTCAGTCTGTTCTTTCTCTCACTATTCTTTTTACCTCTCTCCTTCTCTACATATAACTCTATTCTGTCTCTTAACTTCCTCCATGCCTCTGCTTCCCATCCACTCACTATATGCTGTCTTCTTTTGTGCCACAGCTTTTCTCACTTCTTCATTTCACCAAACTGTTCCTTGCATCCCCTTTTGTCTTCTCATTACCTCACATGCCACCTCACATGCCACATCACATGCAGCACAGATTTCTTCTGTGAATACTTTGCATGCACCTTCTACCATCCCCATCTGCCCATAAATAATGCAATATATGCACATGCTGTTTTGGTGCTGGTTACATTGGGACTGAGGCATCTTAATTTCTAACTGAAAGGACACAGATTGCATGCAGCCGGTACCTGCACACCCATTCACTCAATGTCTTTTTTCCACTAATTTTTAATGTTTGTCAAATAAATGCCAACAGAAGTCATACACTCATGTGTTCATGCAAACACTAACACCTTCATTCAATACTCTTACAGCCTCAGTCTAAACTATGTTCTCCATTTAATATGAAAGCCTTCAAAACACTGCCCAATTTTCTCACATACCACTGCACCAAAGTACATAAACTACTGGACAGTATTCCACTCATTTAAGTCTTCTCTCTTATTATAAGCACATTACACTGCGAATCACTTTAACTGTTATTTACATTTACACTAACATATCATCTCTTTAAGTCTTCTCTCCATTTATAGGCATATTACACTGTGAATCACAAACTGTTATTTATATTTACTTTCACAGTTATCATCCCTCACATTTAGTTAAAAAAAAAAAATGAACTAGTGGGCAAAGATCACGGTTACTGTCAGTAACCAACAGAGCATCATCAGCACTATAATCCTCCATCATCAACTTCACTCACCTTTCCATCATGCTCCTAACTTTATTCATAACCCAATCAGGCCATCTGTATCTATAGTTTATGATATGTACTGGAAGTGAGAAAGGGTTTCAAATGAATGAAGAAGAGAATACAGTTGGAATAAGAGACATGTGAAAAGACTAGTAACATCATCATCATCATCTAGACCTCCTTTCCCACCCTAGGGCAGGGTGAGGAGTAGCATTGTCCAGACAGCCCAAATTTGCCCAGTCCAATGGGCCACGCTTCCATTCACTCATCATTCAGGCCCCCAGAATCCTGGCTCTATCGGATACACCAAAAACATTCACCACATTTTGTAGCTTCACATAAACGTATCCGATAGAGTCAATCCGGACGCTGCCACGTTAAAAGGGGTGCCAAAATCCCTCATCGTGCACTTCTTCTCACAACATTCATCCAGCCAGGTCGATCTCATCAGTTCCCTAGCCTCACCGACTTCCAAACCTCTCTTCCTCACACACTCATCCACCATATCTCTCCACCTTCTCCTTGGCCTACCTTGCCTCCTCCCTCCTTCAAATTCACTCAGATATATCTTTTTCACCACTCTATTGTTATCCATTCTCTCCACATATCCATACCATCGCAGTACACTCTCTTCGATTCTGGTGTCCACCGACTCCCTCACTCCACATTTTTCACGAATCAAATTATATCGTATCCTATCCACCCACTGCACTCCACGTACATTTCTCAGCAGTCCCATCTCCACTGCTCTTACTCCTGACTTTTCATTTTCATGCCACACCATAGTCTCATATCCATATGTTTAAGTTGGCACTAACACTCCTTCATGTAAGCCTCGTGCAGCTGTAACACTCAAGCCTCTGTTTCTTATCAAGGCCTTCATTGCACCAGCTACTTTTCTTCCTTGTGTCACATCACACTGGGAGTCACCTTCTCTCTCAATAACCATCACTTTACTCTTTTCTGCATTTATTCTCAGGGCACGATGCTCACAGACATCAGCAAAACTCTGCACTAGTCTATCAAGTTCTTGTCCGGTATTTGCAAGCACTACTGCATCATCAGCATACAACAGAATTGAGATATTCCATCCATCACCATTCATTACCATCGCCATCCCCCTCTCCATTACTCGTGTTTTTACTTCTCTCATCACCCCATCCATACATATATTGAACAACCATGGGGACATCACATAACCTTGCCGCACGCCCACACCGATCGTGAACCATTCACTTAGATGCTCATTAACCCATACACATGCTTCACTACTATCATAAAAACTCTCGACAACACCTAGCAGCTTACCATCTACACCGTACATCTGCAAAACTTTCCACAATCCTTCTCTGTCTGCTTTGTCATATGCTTTTTCCAGATCTATGAATGCCATAAACACCTTATGATCCTTCTCACAAGCTTTCTCTGCTATCTGTCTCACTGCAAATATTTGATCCACACATCCTCTGCCACTCCTAAAGCCACCCTGTTCATAACTCATTAGGACTTCTGAAATCTCTCTCACTTTCTCTATAATAATTCTTCCATATACCTTCCCTACCACACTCAATAAACTTATGCCATGATAATTCTTGCACTCACTTCGCTCACCTTTATTTTTGTACAGGGGTACAATCACAAGGAATATATGTCAAACAGGATGGTTTTAGGACTGGTAGGGAATGAAAAGAGCAGATATCTGCAACAAGACAAGTACTGTAGTTAAGACGGCATGTGAGAACAACAGTATGGAATCCATGGTATTTATTGATCTGAAAACTGTATATAATAAAGTTAGAAGTACTGTATTAAGAAAGGTCTATGTATGAAAGGTGTGAAAGGCAAGCTACTGAATACTGTAAAATTTTAATAACAGTAAAGATGCACATGTAACAATGGATGCCGAAGTAAGCACAGTCATTCAACAGCAGTGTTAGCAAGACAAGGCTGTGGGATATCACCATGACTTCAAACTGAACAAAAATGTCTGATGCAAAGCAGTATACTGTACAATACATATTCCTAATCTATACCCTGATCTTCTACAGACATGGTGTGCACACAACAGTGCCAAGGCAACAATGACCCAGCTTGCCTTGGATTCTCATTCCCCAGGGCGCTACCGGGTGCTGGGGCCACTCTCCAATGATCCAGAATTCAGTAGGGTGTGGAACTGCCCTGTTGGGTCACCTATGAACAATGGCCCTAATCGCTGTCTTCTCTGGTAGTCCTTCACACTGCCCTCAGTTCAACTTACACATCCACCTGCTGCACCTGTAATTCTCCATTAATATTAATGGTTTCAGTCCTACACTTGCTTTACTGATACAGTTATTAGGTATAAATACTCACTGAAATTATGGACAGTATGTAACACTTTTCCTGATACAAAAATCCATAACACAATGCATATATATATATATATAATATATATATATACAGTAGGCGCGGAAAGTGTTGACGCCATCTTAAAAAAAGAAAACATTCTTGTGGTTAGCAAGGAGAAACAAATAAATTAACACTCACCACCGAATTTAGTATTTACTGGCATTCCCCTTCACCTTTATTATCTTCTTAAGGCATCTGGGGAGACTGATGGCGTAGTTTTGCAGAACACACGGACTAAAACTGCTCCATAGCTGCAGCCTCAAGTTTAGGCAAAGATGATGTGTCCATACTACGCAGCTGCCGCTTCATGTGTGCCCATAAATTCTCAATGGGATTGATATCTGGGCTGTTTCTGGGCCAATCTACAATAAAGGGAGCCTCACAGTCTGTTAGCCACTGTTTCACTGACTTTGCAACATGTGCAGGGGCAGAATCGTGCATAAATACTCTTGCCTTGGTTTTATCAAAAGAGTCACTTAAAACATCACATAAGAGCTCCAAATAATTGTTCTGGTTCACTTTTTCATTTGCAGGTAGAATTACCAACCTACCAACACCATAATATGTAAAGCAGCCCCAAGCCATGAGTGAGGCTGGGTATTTAACAAACTTGGAAGTGTACTTAGGATCCAGGGGGTCACTGCCTGGTTTGCGGTACACTCGTGATGAAGGGGTACCAGTGACAGTAAATGTTGACTCATCACTCCAAAGCACAGTTTTCCATTGCTCCTCACTCCAGGCAAGATATTTCTTACAAAAATTTACTCTCTTTTTCTTCTGAAGTGCAGTTAGCAGTGGTTTTTTACGAGCACAAAAACTCCTGTAGCCCAGATCGTCATGCAACAGCTGCTGCACACTTCTGACAGACACATCTGCCAGCAACTGTGGGTTCTTTTCTTTTAAATCCCGTGCTGTTAGCCTTGGATCCTTGCTAACTTGCCTTGAGATCAGCTGACGGGTCCTGAAGGTTGTCTTACGAGGTCTCCCAGGCTTGGGAAGTGGAGTGGGAGGAATGGCCTCCCCACTGTCCTTGAACCGCTTCACCAGTCTCTGCACTGTCCTCAGTCTAACACCATCTGATTTGCAATAAATGGGAGTTTGTGGCCAGCTTTGTATAAAGTAATCACTTCCACACGTTTGTCCTTGCTTGTGGTTACTTTAGGCATGATGAGAATGTGGTAGGTAACCAAATAACTGTGTTATTTGAGTCAAAACATGCCCTCGTGGTGCATCACACACAGAGACAATCCTCCTCCTGTGGCTGCCCAAACATTACTGAGCCTGCTCCTGTGGTGCCAAACCTATCAAGCAGGGTTGCCAGCTCCCGTTGAAAAAGCGTCAGCTCATTTCGCATCACAGGGGAGGGTAGTATTGACCCTACTTCACTTAACGCGAAAAAGAATGA
>JAGKTI010000375.1:15412-31884 GCA_018397915.1 Birgus latro
AGAAATAATACTCAATATTCCTGGTTCATTAAGTACTGAAAAATTATGTACAGGTATATGTAATGAGCCGGTCCCAGCTGCCCTCGGCTTTGGGCACATCTTACAGCCCACTCAGAGAAAACACACAAGAAAACAAACAAAAACAAAGAACACTTCCCCAACTTTTACTGAACCTCCTACTTACGTTAACATAAACTCTTCCAAGCAATAATTCTCCATTTAATGTTGATTCATACACTCAGCTGAAAATTAAATAAACACAAGAACACAGAAATGCCTCCACGTACTGCAAGTGTCACACCCGTCTCCCCCATCCACAGGCTATGCCTCCGCATGGCAACTTCACATTACCCACTATGAACACACTGTAGCACCAACCATGGCCCCCCCCCCCCACCCCCCGTCAGGACTCCACCACACTCGTGTCAACGTGATATGGTCCTGCGGCATCTTGCTCTGTCCATTTAAGCGGCAGCATACCTAAATGTCCACTACCCTAGTGAGTAGCCCATCTGTGCCAGCTCACTGGACTCTGTACCAACTAGGCAACTCCTGGAGGCATAAGGTGCCTGGAAGCCTGTTCTGAGCCATCAGCAGTAAAAATCCCCAGAGCAAGGGAGATGCCTCAGCACAGCCACACATCTGCCAGTCCCATGTCTGCTTCACCATTCCGACAAACTCCTGCTGACACAGCCTCATGACCGTTCTACCACCACAAATCATTAACACCCAACTCTATAGCACCCCCTACATCCTTCCCTTTATACAGCACCACCAACAGAGGTAAATACCTGCTTATATTAGGTAGAGTCACCCACTACACCACAATCAGCCACACATGGTCGGACAGTTTACATTTATGTCCCACCAAAAGGCAACACGACGAAGCTTACCATGCTAGCCCTTGAGCTCCCACAGCATGCTCAATTCAAACCCTCACATATATATAATGATGTGCAGTGCGTCCCTGCGTGCAAGGCCTGGGGGGTCTGGGTTTACGATGGAAGACTTGAGAGGTAGGATGGGACTGGAGTGTATTGGCATTGTGATGAGGAGAGGTAGGCTGAGGTGGTTTGGACATGTGGAGAGGATGGGGGATGCTAATTGGGTGCAGAGGGTGTGAAGTGTTAATATTGGGGGAGGGGTTGAGAGGGGTAGACCGAGAAAGACATGGGACGAGGTCATTAACTGTGACCTCAGGGTTAAGGGATTAAACAGGGAGGCTGCCAAAGATCAAGCAGCATGGAGAGCCGCCATTAGGTGACCAAGGCCGACGAATGCAAGCATGTTGGAGCCTTCAAAAACTAAACGAATCGAAGTACTTCAGACATTGTAAATTATATTGTTCATGGTCAACCTTACATGATGAATGTAAGACTGGGAGTAATGAATGTGTTAAAGGATGTGACATATGATGCGATGGCATAGTATGAGACCTAGACAAAAGGGAGTGAATTGGATGAATGGCAAGGTGTGAAGTATGTAAATTCTGTTATGAGAACATATGCTGATGAACAAAGCATGGCAGAGAGGTATGAAAGATTATAAATGAGTCAACCTGCAGTGCACATAAGCCATGTTCAAGATGGAGTAGGTGCTTGAGACAGATGCGCTGATGTGGTGACACAGACATAACAGAATGGCTCTGGTATTTGATAATACAGAACAAATATCCCAGATTTCCCTCAGCTTCCTCCCTATCCCCCAAAAGGAGAATGGTGGACTACTGTAGAGGGGGTACTTCAGCCACAGTCCACCATGTTCATGTCCAGATGAGCCTGGGGCCACAAAAACAAGATACAGAAAAGTGGCACCGATCACTGCATCTGCACACTGAAGTAACAGAGATGAGGAGCAGGGTGGGTTTATGACCAAACAGACGGATTTACAGGAAAGATGCACCAGCCCTGTAAGTGATATCATGAGTCAGTTGGAATGCCAGGGGAAAATGATAATGGATGGCAACTGAAGAATTTATGTTAGGAAAGGATACAGTAGTATGTCATATTTCAAACAACAAAATACAAAAATAGTTATACCTGGTATAGAGAGATTGGAGAGAACATTAAAGGGGCATGACTGTATGACTGATTACATGTTTGTAGAGATGGCAATGCTTGGAGGTGCTGTTGACACAAGGCCAATGAGAGAACAATGCAGAGATTTATCTGATCATATGACTGTGGTGCCAGGCATATATGGAGAAGCTGAGAGGATTACTCACAGTGATAGAATGAAAGCACAGAATTTGAGGAAAAGAGTTATGGCAGATGAATAAGAGCTTAAGGTCAGAGAGAAGTTTGAATTAATGAAACGGAAGCAAATGCATCAGAAAACTTATGGAGTGTATTGATGAAGTATTTGGTTTGAAATGCTAAAACTGTGCGTGGTATTACAAAGGTAGTGACAGTCAAGAAAGGTACAGGTTCAGACAAAAGAAACAGACACTCAGCCAACCTCTACACAGAAGTAGTGGGTCACTTCTAGCTCACATGTTAGAATGTGGGGAAAGTAGGGTGGTGTGGGAGGGGGGAGGGTAAGGAGAATGATTGCAGGACTGGAGGGGGTAAAGGATTTGGAAGAGTGGAGTGAGGTAGTGAGTATGAGCAAGCTGAAAGTGTGAAGATGGCATAGTTGCCATAATGGGTTTTTCATGTTGATCATTCTGACCTAATAATGACAGGGCATAAAAAGTCATATAGATTTTCTGAAGGTGGCATATCAATAGGTTTTGCAATGCATATCATGGTATACATGATAAGTGTATTCAAAGTGGATCCTTGAGCAAACTGAAGTGCAGTAACTACATCGGAACACACAATGATGGAATATTGCCTCGTTTATGGAAATGGTAAGTACCAATATAGGGAAACTTAGTTGGTAATGATACTTATCTGATCCATATTTCAGTTAATGTTATCAGCGCTTATTTAGGTGCTTGCTGTCATAAACCCAGTGCACCTTTAAAATAAGTATCCATATGTGTTGACCATAATTGCTATGCCCTGCCATCCCCCTAAGCAGGAAAGTGTGAATATCGAGCTCACTTTTCAATAAAAGTTTCACTTGAAAATTTTATAGTGTCATTATACCAAACAAAACTATTTCACAAGTATACAATAATTTTTTTTTTTTATTATTATTTCATATGATTTTTCTACATTTTTGGGAGCTGAATTGAAAAATGAAAACCATATTTCTCCATCACGTAACATTTTTCAAAAAACACTTTTTTCAGTTTTCAATTATAGGTTTTCTTATCATTTCACACTACATAATTATTTACATATGGATATTTTATTATAAACATAATATGTTTGAATACAGTACAGTATTGCCTAATTTTAAATCCATGTTTAAAACACCGTTATTTTATCAGATAAGCCAGAATATGGCTGGAACACAACACAGTGATGAGTCATTGCAGTACTGGTGTGCAGCAAACATATATCAATGTGACTCAGTTAAATGAGTAGTGTGCTTGTAAATTACTTTCAGTGGAGTGTTTACTTTTTTATGATTGTGATATTTATTGAAAATAGCAGTTTATTGCACTGATCCTTGGTTTATTGCATTGATCCTTGGTATATTGCAAGATGTAAGTGGCTTACGGCAGAAACTTGGGAGAGATTATACTGTAGGAGAATGGAGACTACATAATAAATTCATCTCATAGAAGCCTGAAAAGAGAGCTTCTCCATAATGGTAATAAATATGCATCGATACCTGTTGTTCATTCTGTGCATTTAAAAGAAACATAACAGAATTTGGCAAATCATCTCAAGAAAATCAACTACTGGACAATGAACATCAACGGTTCATATGTGGACCTGAAAGTTCTGTGTATCATACTGGGTCAGCAGTCAGGGTCTACAAAATTCCCAAGTTTTCTCTGTAAGTGGGACAGCAGAGTCAAGGATTTACATTGGGTTCAGAGGGAATGGCTAAATAGAAAAAAAATCTACAGCTTCTTGCCAAAAACATTATCAGACCTAGCTTGGTGAATCCAAATAAAGTGCTGGAACCACCACTTCGTATTAAGCTTGGATTAATGAAACAGTCCGTCAAAGCCCAGTCAAAAGATGGAGCCACTTTTACGCATTAGTGCCAAAAGTTTCCTGGTTTGTCTGAAGAGGGTGTATTTACTGGACCTGATATTAGAAAATTAATTCCTGATGCAGAATCTGATGATGTGATGAACGACCCGGAATGAGGGGTTTGGGTATCATTCAAAGAAGTAATTTCTAAGTTTTTTAGGTAACAATAAGGATCCAAATTACAAAGAAATTGCCTCAACCACCACTTCATATTAAGCTTCGATTAATGAAGCAGTCTGTCAAAGCCCAATCAAAAGATGGAGCCACTTTTACGCATTTGTGCCAAAAGTTTCCTGGTTTGTCTGAAGCTAAATTGAAAGAGGGTGTATTTACTGGACCTGATATTAGAAAATTAATTTCTGATGCAGAATCTGATGGTGCGATGAATGACCTGGAATGAGGGGTTTGGGTATAATTCAAAGAAGTAATTTCTAATTTTTTAGGTAATAATAAGGATCCAAATTACAAAGAAATTGCGAGATATTGTCGGACAAGTTTAAGGAGTTGAGTTGCAACATGAGTCTCAAAGTTCACTTTTTGGATTCGCATTTGGAATTTTCCTCCGAAAATCTTAGAGCAGCGAGTGAAGAATGGGGTGAAAGATTCCATCAGCATATCAAGGACATGGAAAAAAGGTAACAGGGATGTTGGGATGTCAGTATGATGGCGGTCTACTGCTGGATGATTCAAAGAGATGCATCAGAAAAAGTGTACAAATGACTGCCCACGAAATCAAGTTTTGAAGCAAAAAACTGAGAAGTTACAAAGGTTAGAGAAGTTATATGTGAGCCATGGAATATATTGTACTGTTTTCTATATGCATATGTTTAAAATACTACATCGACATCATCATCATAATCAACTGCACCTCCTTTCCCACCCTAGGGCAAGGTGAGGAATAGCAACATCCAGACAGGCCAAATCTGCCCAATCCACAGGGCCACGCTTCCATTCACTCACCATTCAAGCCCAAGGAAACCTGGCTCTATTTGCTAAGCCAAAAACATTCACCACATATTATAGCTTCACATAAATACATCCGACAGGGTCAATCTGGATGCTGTCATGTTAAAAAGGGGTGCCAAATCTATGATCATGCACTTTTCCTCACAAAATTCATCCACCCAGGTCGATTCCTTGTCAGTTCCCTAGCTTCACCGACTTCCAAACCTCTCTTCCTCACACACTCATCCACCACATCTTTCCACTTTCTCCTTGGCCCACCTCGTCTCCTCCCTCCTTCAAATTCACTCAGATATACCCTTTTCACCACTCTACTGGTATCCATTCCCTCCACATGACCATACCATCTGAGTACACTCTCTTCGATTCTGGTGTCCACAGACTTCCTCATTCTGCATCTCTCACGAATCACATTATTTCGTATCCTATCCCCTCTCTGTATTCCACATATATTCCTCTGCAGCCCCATCTCCACTGCTCTCACTCTCGACTTTTCATTTTCATGCCACACCATAGTCTCACATCCATATGTTAAAGATGGCACTAACACTCCTTCATGTAAGCCTCGTGCAGCTGCAACAGCCAAGCCTCTCTTTCTTATCAAGGCCTTCATTGCACCAGCTATTTTCCTTCCTTGTGTCACTCTACTTTCCACTTCTTTTCCTCTTTTCTATCACTGTACCCAGGTATTTGAACTCCATCAATTCCAGTCTCTCTCCATTCAGTGTAACATCACATTCGAAGTCTCCTTCTTTCTCAATAACCATTACATTACTCTTTTCTACATTTACTCTCAAGGCACGATGCTCACAGACGTCAGCAAAACTCTGCACTAGTCGATTAAGTTCTTGTCCAGTATCTTCAAGTAGTATTGCATCATCAGCATCCAACAAAATTGAGATATTCCATCCATCACCAATGCCATCCCACTCTCCATTACTTGTGTTTTTACTTCTCTCGTCACCCCATCCATATATACTGTATATTGAACAATCACAGGGATATCACAAAACCTTGTCGCACACCCACACCGATCATGAACCATTCACTCTGATGCCCATTATCCTTACACAAGCTTCACTACCATCATAAAAACTCTCATCGGCACCTAGCAATTACCATCTACACCGTACATGTACAAAACCTTACATAATCCTTCTCTGTCTACTTTGTCATATGTTTTTCCAGATCCATCAATGCCAAAAACACCTTATAGTCCTTCTCCACTGTCTGCCTTACTGCAAATATTTGATCCACACATCCTCTGCCACTCCTAAAGCCACACTGTTCATCACTCACTAGGACTTCTGATATCACTCCTGCTTTCTCTATAAAAAATTCTCTATATACCTTCCCTACCACACACAATAATTTTATGCCAAGATAATTCTTGCACTCACAGCACTTACCTTTATTTTCTTACAGGGGTACAATCACAGCCTTTTTCCACTCTGCTGGCACATTTCACTTATCCATGCCTTCTTACAATCTCCAACAAGCAATTCATTCCACTCTCACTACTACACTTAATCATCTCTGCATACATCTTGTTGACCCTAGCTGCTTTCCCATTTTTCAGCCACTTCACAGTGCTCTTCACCTGTGTGTCACATTTCCTGGTACTGCATTCCTTCTCTGCACACCCCCAAAACCAATCACGTTTACAGCGACTCTGCTCTCTCTATTCTCATTCATCAGGCTTTCAAAATATTCTTTCCATCTAGGCCTTACTTCATCCCCATTGGTTAATAATCTACCACTTACATCCTTCACACTTTTATATTTCTTTCCACTGTCACTTCTACATTTCCACACCTCTTTCCAGAATAACTTCCTAATTTCAGAGTAATTTGCATTCATTTTTCTTCCAAGATCATCACTTATTTCCTTTTTCCTCTTCAGCAGTCTCTTTACATGCTTCTTTCTCTCAGTATATTCAGTTCTTGTTTCAATTGTATGCCTGTCCTATAACCACTCTAGCCACTTCTTCCTCTTTTCCTCCACTGCTCCTTTAACCTCTTCATCTCACCATGCCATACCTTGCTTCTTTGTTATTACTCTTGCCACACCACACACTGCTTTAGCATTCCTAACAAAGCAATCCCTATATGCATTCCACAGGCTGTCTTGATCCATTTAATTCCAATTCACTAACTCCTCCCCTACTTTGGTCTTGTATTCATCTGCCATTTCTTTGATCCTCAGCTTCTCGACTTTCAGTCTTTCTCCTTGACTGCTCCCATTTTATCAATATTCTTACCACACACTAAGAGTCCATCCATGCAGAACTCACACATACAGAGGAACTACTGTACATATATACTGTACCTAATACAGTATATCCATTTTCTGTACATGACCATACCTAGATTCAGGCTTACACTTTTCTACCTGTTACCAGTAAAATTCCTAGCTCCACATCTTTCACAAAAGCTCTATACAGTCAAACCACCACTAATGTAAAATTCAAGTGGGAATACCCCAATATCTGGTGCCCCAATAACCAAACACTCGCTACACTGAACAAGAGAAATTGGGGCACATTCCCACAATCCGAAGGGCCGCTGATTCGCTAGTCCAAACACTCCGCCGCTCCCTAGGTTTGAAACACACACATCCGGACGCGGATGTGATGGTGCGTGCAGCTCTCCCTGTTCTCCCTCCATCCCCCTGCTTCTCCCTCCCATCCCCAGGCCCCCCACCAGCTGATAAAAAAAATGGCTATCCGCCTTCTCACCGAATGGTCAAAGTCGCCCGGCCAGCCTCTCGCGCTGCATGCTGGTAATAGACCCTAACCCACCAGCTGAGCAAAAATGGCTCTCCGCCTCCCTACTGAATGGTTAAAATTGCCAGGCCGGCCCCTCAAGCCACACATTTATAATAAAACTTAACCCAATTGCAGAGCAAAACTGGCCATCCACCTCCCTACTGAATGGTCAAAGTCACCTGGCCAGCTGGTAGAGACTGAGTCAGCACTTCCAGGCATGTCTCCCTCCCTGTTCCTCCAAACTCTCCCACACCCACTAATGCACTGCCTGCCTGGCCTTCGCTCATCCACTGTCACTGTGTCTGTTGCCCTGAATGCATTTCAGCACCGCACCTCCCACCACCTTACCCTCCTGCATTAATTTCCTGCATGTGAGATGTTTGATGTTCTATTTTTTAGTAATAGTATTGTTCATCATCATCCGGACCTCCTTTCCCATCCTACGGCATGGTGAGGAGTGGCAACGTCCAGACAGCCAAAGTTTGCCCAATTCAATGGGCCACACTTCCATTCACTCATCATTCAAGCCCTCGAAATCCTGGCTCCATCTGATAAGCCGAAAAAATTTCACCACATTCTGCAGCTTCACTTCACATATACCTAGCTGACAGTATTGTTTATGAGGATAATAACATTACCTGTGATGTTTCTGTGTCAGTCTCTAGTGATTAAGGTGTATGAGAGGTTGGGTTTGGGCCTGGAATGCATCTCTTGCTTTTCTTCTGTATCTTATGGGGAAAACTGCTTCAATATTCGGCAACTCACTGTCCAAACACTCCCATCGGTACACAACACCACTGGATATCAGGGTATGCCTACACAGTTGCATATTTGGAACTGATTTATTTGCTCATGTGGTAGGTGGGGGTGCTCACCATCCACTCACTCGAAATAGTGCTGCTTTGGGTGTCTGCCCTTTCCTCTTTGTCTTTCTTTCCTTCATTCTTTCCTCTACTTCTGCCTACAGGTGACTTTACTCTCCTTCTTCATTCTTTCCTCTACTTCTCCCTACAGGTGACTTTACACTCCTTCTTCTGTCTTTCTTTCCTTCACTCTTTCCTCTTCCTTCTGCCTATGGATGACTCTACACTGAGTGACAAGCCAAATGGTTTCCTGAACACCAAGAAACCATTTACTACGTAATGCTGTCAATAAAGATGTGCCTGTAGTTGTATACTGAATTCACTCTTAAAAATTTGATTTTGTGACCCAAGAACCCACCTTTTTATTAGGCTTGGGAATGCTATACTCACTGAACACGTAACTTTCAGGAACATATCTACCACACTGGAAGAGGGTCAACTATACAGTACTTATCAAAACTCATCTACTACAGCATATTCCTTATTGGTCTTAACTTCCACTGCCCTCACCCTTGAACTTCCAAATGAATGTAAAAATTATTATCTCACAATCACTATTAATTAGGTTACATACTCTTGTTCTCACCTCCACCATCTGTCCAGTATCAATTATTTTATCACAATAGCTACTTCTCTTTTTTTTTTTTTTTTTTTACCTTAAGCCAACCTAATTTCTGATTCTTTTCTATACTTCCCTCTATATCTAACACTGTACTAAGGCCTAATAATTAAATTGTCTCTTAATCTCCAAATAACATTCTGTCTGTTAGGCCTATCTACATTAACTTTCACATACTGTAGCACACAATCCTTCAAAAAGCTTTAAACCAGTCTACATTTAGTCATTTAGTATGTGAAAATAGGACAGCATCATCTAAAGCTATTGCATCATATTAAAAATATGTTAAACCTCAGAGTTCATTCTCACGCCTATTACTCTTCTTATGGAAAAGTACACATCAACAAAAAGGAGTAAAGAATACACTACTACTATCAAATGCACAATATGCACCATATTTCCAAATATTTTAACAATGGATCCATACTGTAATTAAAAAGCATACAGCTACTAATCACCATCAAGAAGTATCAAGAACTTTATCAAGTTATCTCTGGACACCAGTCACCTGTCAGGACTGATGTCAACCTCATCAATTTCAGTACCTTACATCTGAGGAGCATCTGGCATTCTCTCGATCACAAACCTGGAAAAGAAGTACCAATAAAGATTTATACACCACATAAGTTTACAATGATACTGTAATGCAGTAAAAATAAAAATAAATTATTACAGTACAGTACAGTCATCTCCTAAAACCTCCACTTTCCTAAGTATTTTTTGTGCATGATAAGGGGATGTTGATGTCACCTGAAAAATCCAATTTCCAAAACGTTTTCTGTGCATAATAAGGGGATGTCGATGTCACCTACCTTCAAAATATTAATGCTTATATTATTTTATTTTATCTATTTTGTTTTTTCTTTTTTTACACAAATGACCATCCATCCATCTATCCATCATCCAATCCTAAGTTGCTCCAAGAGAAGCATAGGAGCCCAGGGCTAGGCAAGTTGGTCCTGACATTTAAGATGAAAGTGACCAGCCGCACTCATCCCTGAGTGGCATTACGTGAATACTGTAATACATCCCAACCACCTCTTGGATATAAACCTACACAAGCTCAATCCGATTGAAGCACCTTAATTACTGTACTGTACTCACTAAACCACCGGGCACCATAGTTCAGTTATATGGTTACCATCCAGCACAGAAAATGGCTTCTTCGTGTACAGGAAACCACTTGGCTTGTCACTCAATGAAGAGTCACCCATAGGCAGAAGGAGGAGGAAAGAATGAAGGAAAGAAAGACAGAAGAGGAAGTGTAAAGTCACCTGAGCAGAAGGATGGGGAAAGAATGAAGGAAAGAAAGACATAAGAGGAAGGAACAACAAATAATAATACAAGGAGCTGGGATCTGTGCCAAGGGGTACAGGAGATTGCAGTTCCCAGTAATGCTCCAGAAAGCAGTCCTATGATTGTGCACATAATGGCAAGGCAGTTACAGTACCAGTGCACTCTCGAAGGGCATCCCTGAAGCTGCCCTGGAAGAGTGTTCCGAGGCTACTGCCACAGTCATTGGCCACGACTGGTGGGCTATGGGTCCCCGATCCCCTGCCTGGACTAAGGGCTGTGTGGGTAGGTGGAGCCTGTAGTCAGTCCCCTCCTTTTTTTTATCAACTATGACAAACAAGTCAAATATAAAACACAACCCTGAGCAAACTAAATATCCCACGAGGTTCAGAGTGGCATCTTGGAGCATGGATAGCTTGCAGAGCAGAGGAATGGAGGGTGGGGGGATGGTGAAGACCTTGAGCAGGTGAGCAGATGTCTGCTGCATACAAGAAGCCAGATTTAGAGGAGGATCAGCAAGAATGGTTGCTGGGAAGGACTGTATGTTTACGATATTTTTGAAAGGGAAGTGTGAATGGATATGGTGGGGTGGGCATGCTTGTCAAAGAGAAATGGGTGGAATATGTTGATCGAAGCGAGAGTAAATGAAATGATTATTGTATAGCACTGAAATTATTGTCTGGAAAACTCCTGGTTACAGTAATATCTACATATGCTCTACAGGTCAGCTTGGATAATAAAGGCCAGATTCTGGGATTGTTTGATATGCGTGTTTGGTGGTATGAGAGATAATGAGGCTAGATTTGAGAGGGGATTTAAATGGTCATGCAGGGCCAGCAGTTCAATGATATAAAGACGTGCATGGGGATGCACATATGGTACAAGGACTGTGCAAGGTGAGAGGATACTAGAGTTCGGGGAGGCAATGAACATGATTGTAGGCAACACGGTTTTTAGGAAAAGAAAGAGTAGGCTGATTACATAAGTCTGGGGGTAGTAGCAGCCTGATAAACTATTTCTTCATCAGGAGGGCTGACAGAAGGTTAGTGAGAATGTGAAAATTACAGGGAGTGGAAAGTGTGTGCAGTAATACAAATTACTGATTTGTGACATGGTACTCCAGAAGTGGGTAGTGATGAAAAGGACCTATACACCCAGGAGGAAAATATGGAAGCTGAAAACCCAAGTAGTAAGAGATGTCTTCTACAGCAAGATCAGCAGAGCAGTGGCTGAGCGGGAATCTGAAGACAGATATGTTAATGAGAAATACAAAGCTCTTGAAAACAGGATGGAGGATGACAACTGGGTGTGGAAGGTGAGAAGTGTAAACGTCGACGATAAGGCTGCAAGAGACAGACTGTAAAAGACCTGGGACAAGGTCACAAAATGACCTCGGGAATATGAGACTGAGAAGGGAGGCTACCAGAGATCAAGCAGCGTGGAGAGCTGTCATTAGGTGCCCAAGACCAATAAATGCACGCATCATGGAGCCTTTACAAATGGTACGAACGAATGATGATATCTAAGGCTTCAGTTCAATTAAGTCTTTTTTTAGCATATTATTGCTTTCACCTAAAGACTGTATTTAGATTATGGGAAACTATTTGAAGTAAAGACGTTAGCTATAGTCTCAATTAACCTCTTCATCATTACATCTGCAGATAAGAAGAATAAATTAAGAAAATATGCCTAGGTTAATGGAGGTTAAGGTCAATACTGGAAACCATTTACAACACTGGGGGATAATTACAAAAGCAACAAAGGGAAACCTGGTTGTCTAGTGGGCTATGGTTCACCAACTGGATGTAGTTCATAAAATCTAGGGGTAACTGGGGTTAACTGCTGACATAATACTGCCCTGGGGATAGTGATGGGTCCTCTCATTGTAAGTGGAACTGGGAGATCCTGCCACAGTCCTGTCTCTTTCAGATAGGGCAAAACAGGACCACATGATGGATGGATGACTAAATGGCTTACATTCTGGTTGGCAATGCAGGACTGGAAAACCCCAAGCCATCTCTTGGGAACATGAAACAGTACACAGCACATTACCATCACCCAAACTGGTAACCTTAAACCAATGGACAACCAGTGTCCATGGCATTTTCTTTACAGAAATGTAATAATAATAACTGGTAGGTGGGGGCGCTCATCATCCACTCACTCGATGTAGTGCTGCTCTCGGATGCCTGTCCTTTCCTCTCTTCCTTCCTTCTTCTTCAGTCTTTCTTTCCTTTATTCTTTTCTCTTCCTTCTGTCTACAGGTGACTCTACACTGAGTGACAAGCCAAATGGTTTCCTGTACTCCACAAAACCATTTACTATGTTAGGTGGTAACCACATAACCAAATTATGGCACCTGGTGGTTTTGTGGGGAATTAAGGTGCTCCAGTCAGACTGAGCCAGTGCAGATTTATATCCAAGGGGTGGTTGGGGTTCATTGCTCACGTAATGCCACTGAGGAATGAGTGAGGCTGGTCACTCTCATCATAAATGTCAGGATCAACTTGCCTAGCCCTGGGCTCCTACGCTCCTCTGGGGCAACACAGGATTAGATGATATCGTTCATCGTTCATTTTTGAAGGCTCCAACATGCTTGCATGTGTCGGCCTTGGTCACCTAATGGCGGCTCTCCATGCTGCTCGATCTCTGGCAGCCTCCCTATTCAGTCCCTTAACCCTTAAGTCACATTTAATGACCTCATCCCATGTCTTTCTCGGTCTACCCCTCCCAACCCCTCCCCCAATATTAACACCTCTCACCCTCTGCACCCAATTATCCTCCCCCATCCTCTCCACATGTCCAAACCACCTCAGCCTACCTCTCCTCATCACAATACCAATACACTCCAGTCCCATCCTACCTCTCAACTCTTCTATCGTAAGCCCAGCCCCCCCAGGCCTTGCACGCAGGGACGCATTGCACATCCACCTAATCATTGTCATTTCTGTACGTTTAAACCTGCGAATATCTTCTTCCTTTACTGCCCAGGTCTCACTACCATACAGCATCACACTCCTAACACATGCTGCATACAAAGACCCCTTAGCACGTAAGGAGAGTCCTCTCAATGTCAGGAGAGGCAACAGCTCCCTGAACTTCTTCCAACCACTTCTCACTCTAGCAACCGAGCTAACTCCAGCCCCACCTCCGGCACATAACATGTCTCCCAAATAACAAAACTCCTCCACACACTCAAGAGACTCACCTGCAAGTTCAACCCTCTCACGCCTAACAATCTCCACCTGCTCTCCCCGACACACCGCACACATGAAATCAGCATTATCTTGCAGTCTACCTCTAATACCACTACATCTCTTGTGCACCCACTTATCACAAACACTGCACAAGATGGAATTACTTCCCACACCCTTGTGGCAAACTGCACATGGCCACTCTCCCTCTCCTCTGATTGTACCGCCACCAACCCTAGATATCATCACTTTTGTTTTATCTGCATTTACCCTTAAGCCCTTGTGCCCCATACCATCTCTCCACTTCATAAATCTTTCCTCAGCCTCCCCTTCATTCTCAGCAATCAACACCAAATCATCAGCATACAACATCTCCCATGGGAGTCCCTCTCTGAAGTCACGTGAGAGGGCTTCAAGCACCATGATAAACAACAAGGGACTCAAAACTGACCCCTGATGCACACCAACATTCACGGGAAACTCATCACTCAAAGCTCCATTCACCCTTACCTGAGTGTGAGCACCCACGTACATGGCCATAACCACCCTAACCAGCCACTCTTCCAACCCTAGCTTTCTCATTGCCCACTTCACCACCTCTCTAGGGACTCTGTCAAAGGCCTTTTCCAAATCAACAAAAACAAAATACAATTCCCTTTTCTTTCCAATATATTTTTCCTGAAGCTGTCGAACAATGAATATGGCATCAGTGGTCCCCCTGCCTGGCATAAACCCAAACTGCATCTCATTGATATTCACTCTTTCTCTAATCATACCTTCTAGAACTCTCTCCATTACTTTCATTATCTGATCTAAGAGCTTTATACCTCTGTAATTTCCCCTTTCCAGGGCATCACCCTTCCCTTTGTACACATTTACAATTACACTCTTCAGCCAATCATCTGGGACAACACACTCATATATAATCCTATTTATCAGGTCAGTGACTAACCTCACCCCAATATCTCCTGAGGCCTTCAACATTTTGGCAGTCAACCCAGACACACCTGCCGCCTTCCCCACCCGCATCCTGCCTATTGCCTCACTCACAGTAACAGCGTCAATCAAAGGCCAAGGCCCAAACACTGGATCACCTGGCTCCAAACCTTCCCTATCCCAATCAAACTCCTCATTCAACAACCGACTATAATGCTCTCTCCATGCACCTTTAATATCCTCACTGTTTACCACTACCCTTCCTTCATCATTCTTCACACACTGCTCGCCTACAATGTCCCGATTATCTCTCTTCATCTGATTTGCCACCCTAAAAACCATATTTTTCCTTCCTTCATGATTTAGATTATCAAGTAAAAGTCTCTGTGACTCAGACTTCGCCCTGTATACCTCTCTTCTAGCCCTGCGCTTGGCAGCCAAGTACTCCTCCCTGTTACCACCCTTCTTCCATTCCCGGAAAAGCCTTCTCTTCTCCTTAACTGCGGCTTCTACACCCTCATCCCACCACCAAGTTACTTTATGTCTTGGTGGGCCTCTTGTCCAACCGCATACTGCATCGGTAACTCTCAAGAGGTTGTTCTTAAGGGCTCCATACTGTTCATTAACGTCTCTATCTTCGGCTTCCTGTTCAGCCACCACTCTCCTCATCTCACTATAAAAGGCATCCCTTACTGATTGGTTTCTCAGCTTCCATATTTTCCTCCTAGGTACATATGTCATCCTTCTCATCACTCGTTCCTTAAGCACCATGTCACAAATCAACAGTTTGTGCTGCTGCACACACTCCTCGCTTCCTATAACTTTAACATCCCTCACTAATCTCCTATCAACCCTCCTGACCAGAAAATAATCTATCTGGCTACTATTTCCCCCGGACTCGTACGTAATCAATCTACTCACTCTTTTTCTAAAATGTGTGTTGCACACAATCATGTCCATAGCCTCCCCAAACTCGAGTATTCTTTCCCCTTCCGCATTCCTCACACCATATGCACATCCTCCATGGACTCCTTCATACCCTTGAGCTGCTTCACCAACATGACCATTTAAATCCCCTCCCAGAACCACTACCTCATCATCACCCATACCACTTACTACACGTATTAAATCATCCCAAAATCTATCCTTCTCTGCGTCATCCAATCCTACCTGCGGAGCATATGCTGATATAACTGAAACCATCACCCGTCCGATCAAAATTTTCACTACTATTATCCTATCACTTACTCTCATGACATTCATAACATACTCCACCCATTTCTCCGCAACCAACACACCCACACCCCCATATCCTTCAGTTCCCCCCTGCCAAAACAACTTATAGTAGCAATCCTTCCCAGCAATCTTTCTGGCTGATCCACCCCTGTACCGGTCTTCCTGCAGACAAGCCACATCCACCCACCTGCTACTGAATGCCTCAACAACTTCCCCTGCTCTTCCTCTCAAGCTTCCCACATTCCACGAACCCACCCTAAACCCCCTGGGTGATTTGCTGTCCTCAGGCTTGCTTTGGTGCTTGTTTTTGTAATTCATAGTCGGTAAGATAAAGTAATAATAATAATAATAATAATAATAATAATAATAGCTCCTTGTGGGGCAACATAGGATTGGATGATGATGATGATGATGTTGATAATAATAATAATAATAATAATAATAATAATAATAATTCATTCATTCATTATCCAATCCAATGTCGCCCCACAGAGAAGCGTAAGA
>JAGKTI010000375.1:36768-85575 GCA_018397915.1 Birgus latro
TAAAGTAATAATAATAATAATAATAATAATAATAATAGCTCCTTGTGGGGCAACATAGGATTGGATGATGATGATGATGATGTTGATAATAATAATAATAATAATAATAATAATAATAATAATTCATTCATTCATTATCCAATCCTATGTCGCCCCACAGAGAAGCGTAAGACCTGGGGCTAGGCAAGTTGGTCTTGACATTTAAGATGAGAGTGACCAGCCTCATTCATCCCTGAATGGCATTACGTGAGCAATAAACCCCAATCACCACGTGGATATAAACCTTCACTGGGTCAATCCGACTGATAGCACCTCAATGATGATGATGATGATGATGATGATGATGATGATGATGATGACGATGATAATACACTGGATCCAATCTTCGTGCAGACTCTTTTTGCACAAAGCACTATTTATTTTATTTTGCTTTGCTAATTACAATAATTTAACCAAACCACTGAACATGATTTGTATGGCACTATCAACCTATACCCTGCCCCCTTGTACATGGCAACTGACAAAAACTGTGATGACAAGGCTAAAAACTGCATACTGAAATTCGTTTCTTACAAGGGAAAGAGCACCAGTCTTGTACAGCATGCCATAATTATCCTCAATATGCTTTGTGTACATAATTCTGAATGAAATTGTTTTTTAAGCTCTAAACTGACTACAATATGCGAAATGTGTGAAAGGAAATACAAAATCACATGCTCACTATCAAATCAAAACAAAATGGACTGCATCACAATGAGTTAAAGTGCAACAAAACTACATTTGGCCCTCCACATTCGCGAAATCAACTTTCGTGGGGTTCGAAGATTCGTGGATTGCCCCTCTATGGAGCCAAGATTCCGTTTGCGGCTGCAAAATGTAGCTATGCGGATGCTTGCGGGTCATTTCACGCCAAAACAGGCCCGCACCCAACCATTGTGCTCCCACGTTCCTCTGTCTCCCCTTCAGTCTGTGTCCTACCACTCTTGCAGCCATTTTGTTGCCCCTAGGCTGCCATGCCAAACCTCCTGTAATTTTGTTACTGTCCCCAATAATTGTGCTCTCACTTTTTTATACAGTTGGTCTGTTACTATTTGTGATATTTTATGCTGCTTTCAGGTCCCACATATGGTTTACTATGTACAGTATGAACACACTTGCTCACAAGGGGTGACTTGCAGCTGTACAGATTTTTTTTTTTTTTTTGGGTGGGGGGGCACCAAAGAGTCGTGGAAAATCCACATTCGCGGGGGTCTGTGTCCCCTAACCCCTGCAAATGTGGAGGGTCAACTGTATCTTAAATATGGTCTAAGCATTACAATTCTGGATGGCAATTTATAATTTTAGTTCTCATCCATCCATCATCCATCATCCAATCCTACATTGCCCCATGAGAAGCATAGGAGCCCGGGACTAGGCAAGTTGGTCCTGACATTTAGGATGAGGGTGACCAGCCTCACTCATCCCTAAGTGGCATGACATGAGCAATAAACCCCAACCATCCCTTGGATATAAACCTTCACTGGCTCAATCCGACTGGAGCGCCATAATTTGGCTATAAGGTTACTACCCAGCATAGTAAATGATTTCCTGGTGGACAGGAAACCATTTGGCTCGTCACTCAGTGTAGAGTCACCCATAGGCTGAAGGAAGAGGCAAGACTGGAGGAAAGAAAGATGGAAGAGGGAGTGTGAAGTCACCTGTAGGCAGAAGAACGAGGAAAGAATGAGGTAGAGAAANTGATAATAATAATAATAATAATAATAATAATAATCTATCTATCTATTGCCAGATGCCTCAATCCCACAAGGGGTGGCCACAAACAAATCGCCTCCATGTCACTCTGTCCCCCGCCATTTCACTACCACGCTCCCAACTCACACCCCCCTATAATAATAATGATAATAATAATAATAATAATAACCATCATTATCATCAAATCCAGAGCATCCCCATCAGGAGCATAGGAGCCCGGGGCTAGGCAAGCTGGTCTGACGTTTTAGATGAGTGACCAGCTTCACTCATCCCTGAGTGACATTACGTGAGCAATAAACCCCAACCACCCCTTGGATATAAATCTACACAGGCTCAAGCTGGCTGGAGCACCTTAATTACCCACTAAACCACGAGGTGCCATAGTTTGGTTATATGATTACCACTCACCGGAGTAAATGGTTTCCTGGTGCACAGGAAACCATTTGGCTTGTCACTCAGTGCAAAGTCACACATAGAAGGAAGAGGAAAGAATGATGGAAAGAAAGACAGAAGAGGAAAGAAGGAAAGAATGGCAGAAGAAGAAAGAAGGAAAGAAGGAGGGAAGAGAGGAAAGGGCAGTCACTTGAGAGCAGCACTACATCAGGTGAGTGGATGATGAGTGCCTCCACCTACCACTAATAATAATAATAATGCAATTTTATTACTATTGTTGTTGTTATTATTACAGGTATTATTATTATTACCTATGCCAAGGAGGTTATGTTTTCACCCCTGTCCATCTGTTTGCTGGTTGGTTGGTTTGTGAGCATGATTACACAAAAACTACAGGACGGATTTCCACAAAACTTGGTACAACATTGGGCCTTGGCCCAGAATAGACTCCACTAAATTTTGGAGTGGATCCGTAAAAAGGTGTAGATCCAGGAATTTTTTTTCACTTTCTTTGACACTGCGAGATGGGGCATTTTTCAACATTTTCATAAATTTTTCAGTGAATATTGAATGGATCTTGATGAAAAAAATCAGGCATAGTTTGGACGTTGGTATCTACAAATGTGCAGTTTGGTGCAGATCCATATAAAATTCTAGATCTAGTGGATTTAAATATGCTTTTATAGGGGGGAAGTCTTTTTCCATATTATATCAGACTTGACTGAATTAAAAGGAACTGCATGTTGGGCCTTGGTGGAGGTATGCGCTCTATGGGGTGCAATTCTAGTTATTACTATTATCATCTTCATCATCATCATCCAATCCTGTGTTGCCCCATGAGAGGCATAGGAGGCCAGGGCTAGACAAGTTGGTCCTGACATTTAAAATGAGACCAGCCTCACTCATCCCTCTGTGGCATTACGTGAGCAATAAACCCCAACCATCCAATGGATATAAACCAGCACTGACTCAATCCGACTGGAGCACCTTAATTACCCACTAAACCACCAGGCACCATAATTTGGTAATATGGTTACCATTCAGCATAGTAAATGGTTTCCTGGTGTTCAGGAAACCATTTGGTATGTCTATCTATCTATTGGTATGTCACTCAATGTAAAGTCACCTGTAGACAGAAGGAAGAGGAAAGAATGATGAAGAATGACGGAATGAAAGACAGAAGAGGAAGGAAGGAAGGAAGGAAGGAAAAGAGGAAAGGGCAGGTACCTGAGAGCAGCACTATATCCTTGAACATGCTTGGGGTTTCATTCTCTCGGGATTTGTCTTGGAAAGAACATATTACATCTCTTATGAAATCAGCTTCCAAGAGATTAGGTGTGCTAAGCCGATTCCGAACTTTCTTTACCCTTGCACAGTTGTTAACCTTGTACACGGGTTTTATTCGCCCGTGTATCAAGTACAACTCTCATGTGTGGGAAGGCTCCCCACATGCAGCTCTTCTCAATAGGGTGGAGTCAAAGGCATTTTGTCTCATTAACTCTCCTCCTCTTACTGATTCCCTTCAACCTTTGTCTCTTTGCCACACTGTTGCATCTTTATCTCTCTTCTATTGCTACTTGAACGGTCACTGTTCCTCTGAACTGTATGCTTGCATCCCTCCACCTCTATGACAGGCATGTAGTACCTGACTAGCAACAAACTCTCATCACTTTTCTGTCCAACTCTCTAATGCAAGAGTTAACCGTTACTCCCAGCCCTTCATTTATGCAACTGGTCAACTCTGGATTTGTCTTCCTCTGTCTGTATTCCCTACTTTCTATGATCTCCAGTCTTTCAAACGCAGTGTGTCCAGGCATCTCGAAATGAATGGATCTTGAATTTGGCTCCCTTTTGTATTGTTTTTGCTTTTTCTTGGAAGGAACACTATGTGGGCCCATAGCCTTTGGTTTCTTCTTCCTTGCATTAAAAAAAAAAAGAAAAAGTGGATGAGCTTTTGTTTCTCAGAAACACCAGCTCTTTCTTAGGAATTCACTGGCACTCAAAACACATTTACATCATTACATTTAAAGGAATTGTGACATCACTCACATATAACACTCTTCATATACAAAAGTTGCATTAATTATAACCTGTATCATCCACCACAGCACTTCTCTCAAGATCACAGCTTCTCAAAATGAGAGTCTTTGAGCTGTCTTTTAAAAGATTCAACAATGTTAACTGTCTCATGGATAATGGTAATCTATTATCTATCTATCTATCTATCTATTGCCAGACGCCTCAATCCCGAACGGGGTGGCCACAAACAAATCGCCTCCATGTCACTCTGTCCCCTGCCATTTCACTACCACGCTCCCAACTCACACCCCCCTCTCTCATATACCTCTCCACTCCATCCCTCCATCTCATCCTCGGCCTCCCCCTCCCTCTCGCCCCCTCCAGTAATCTATTACTGGAGCTAATTATTCTCTTCAGCTGCTAATATAACATACAGTTTGGACTTAGCAAAACAGAGGTTATCTATATAACTGAAACACACATACAGTAAACCCTTCATAAATCGAACTATATGGGGCTCTACCCTGGTTCGAATTACCGAATTTTCACCCAAAAAAATTGCCAAGACAATACCTATTACTTGTCCTTTCAACACTAAATTAAAGGAGCATATAGCCTATAAATAAATAAGTTATGACAAAAAACAATTTAGTGCATTTAATATATCTTTAACCCCTTCAGTGCCAGGTGTATTTTCATTTTGTTCTTGCTGCCACCAGACAATTTTATTCAGTGTAGGGAGGATCTGTGGAAGTGCACGGGGTTGGTACAACCTTCGTTAACCCCTTCGGTACATGAGTCCAGTCCTGAGTGCCATAAAACTGGCTGGAGGAAGCGTAAATAAAGTAGAAATGGACGTCACAGTACTGAAGTGGTTAACACGTTATCCGCGTATTGGGCCACCCTTGTACTGAGCAGATGTTTCACTTGTTGCATATTGGTACATCTGAGGCCCGAATATCACTTTCTACAAACTATTACAAACATGAGTATGTAAACAATTTGTGTATAAATTTGTATTTATTATGACTGCAGATGCGTAGCTATGGTACTGGAAAATAAGATAAAAATGATAAGACAATAAGTTTATTTGTTGAAAGAAAAAAATAGGCTTCTGAAATACAAGTAATGTTTGGTGACATATTACTTCAAAAATACAATCAATATAAGAAAATAATGGAATATTAGATCATCATAATGTTGATCACTAATTAAACGAGTCATGTTTTTCGTTGAAACATGAAAAGCAAAGGTGTGGTTGACCCTCACATTCGTTGCAATAGGTGGATACTCTCCTAGCCTTGTTTGTGGCCACCTTGTATCCCTCACACAGTGAGATTTTTTCATAGCATCCTCTGCATCGCTTCCTTGTGTTTTTCTTTGGTCCATCTGCTTCCTGTAAGGTATGTTCTTTTCTTGCACCCAATATATCAGAGGTCCTCTTCCCTGGTTTTGTAATTTCCTTAGGAATGTTTTTAGTAAGAGAGAGGATTACTGATTCTGTGAAGGTTTTTAGGCATACTTGTTTTGCTGAGCAGTATTTATTGTATAGAATTTGAGCATTTGTCACTGATATCCCAGCAATCCCTTTCAGAGCCAGCTTCTTGTACCACTTCCTTGATTTTCGGAGTGGCGAGTAGTAGGAATTGAGTTGATCAGCAACATCAACACCTTTTTTTGCTTTATTGTACTCAATGACACTTTCAGGTTTTACAATCTCTTCTCCTTTTCTGTTTTTCTTTCCACTTGGAACTAAGTCATTACCTTGCTCAGGTACTGTTGATAGTGTCAAGACATCTGTCTTATCTTTCCACTTGTATAACTTCACACCTTGTCTGTTTTCTGCTGCTTTCATTTCTCCCACCTTCAACTTTGCTTTTACTACTTCTTGGCACAAATATTTCCTACCTGCTCTAACAGTTCCACAAATGTAAGTCTTCTTGACCAACAAGTACTCTGCCAGGGTGACTGAGGTGTAATAATTATCAGTGTAGACAGTGCATCCTACACCTAACATTTCATTACATAATTTTACTACACGTGATTCAGTTGCATTTAGGTCAGCAGTCTTATCACTCGTCCCTACATGAACCTCTAGATTCCATGTATATCCCTCAGGTGTGCAAACTTTGTACACTTTCATTCCATATTTGTTAGCTTTCCCTGGAATGTTCTGTTGCCCAATCTCCCTCTAAATGGCACCATGCTCTCGTCAACAACAAGTTTGGAGCCAGGTTTGTACACAGCTTTAAAATTGTTAACAAGCAGCTCAATCAGTGATCTGACCTTGTACAATTTATCTTGAGAATTTGGATGACATGTGTTGTCTACAAAATGCAAAAATCTGTAGAGAAGCTCAAATCTTTCCCTTGACATTAGCTTTGGTACAAAGGATCATCATATAACATACTTTTACACCAGTAGAGTTGAATTTCAGGCTTTACAACTAATCCCATGAAAATCACAATGCCAAAAAAAATCTTTATCTCTTGTCTGTTGGTAGGTTTCCATGACACCAGTCATGACCTACGTGTTACTGTTGCAGCATCAATTTCTTGTTGTGCATACCTATTAGTTTCTTGAACAATCATATCAATGATGTCATCAGATACAAAGAGACCATATATATCAATAGGCAGCACCTCAGTTTCGTTATCTGCGTTACTGATAGTGACACTCATTTCTTCCTTGCCAGTAAAGGCATGCATGCGTTGTTTTGAAGATACAGGCAACCATTCAGATTGTGTGCTATTGTTTCCATTTCTTCCAGAGTTTGAATCATTTCCATTAGGTGCCTGAACTTGTTCATCCTGCTCTTCATCTGTTTCAGAATCACTTTCTTTGGAGAGATCATCATCTGGATCATCTGAATTACTGACAAAAAAATCTGAATCATCTGAATCATCAGATGAAGTATGTGACTGTCCTCCGTAAAAGACAGCCGGGTTCATTTCTGTTGAGAGGGAAAAAAGACATTATTATTGGTTTTCCTATGCACAGTTTATCAAAATTTAAGTTATTGTATCAATACTAACTCAAATATACATCATAAAACTACACCAAATAGCGGAACATGAATATATCATCATATGCTATAACCCATGCCTGGCACACTGGTGCACCAATACGCGATAGAAGGGGAAAAAAATTACTGGTCCGCGATTCGGTATATATTTGTACCATGGATTTTTACGCTCTATACTACGGGCCACGCTCTCACAATGATACATACCTCCTCTCTCTGCAAAAGTCCAACGGACACTGGAGTGGTCGGGTAATGAAGGTTACGCGGTGCGGGCGAGTGTGCTGAGTTGCCAAACGCGGTTAACGTGTTAACTGGTAGAAAATCATTCACAGAGGCAGTATACAGACCTGTCGGCAGCGTGTGTTGGAGATGGATTTTCACCCCCCAAATTGCAAAAACAATACTTATTACTTGTGTTTTCAACACTAAAGTAAAGGACCATATACAGTGTATAAATGAATAAAGATAAACAAAAAAGAAACAATTCAGTGCACCTAATTTACCTTTCGTTAGAGGCAGTACACATCCGTCAGCAGTTTGTGTTGGAGACGGAGGTGGCTGAGTTCACAATTTAATGTAATATTCTAAACAGTACCCAATATTTATTTCACTGAACATTAAGAACTAACCTTAACTGTAATCACTATAACAGACTGCAATGTAACACTTGCAGTAATAATAGTACTGAACTTTAATCATGATCATTTAACACTAAGTCACACTTTTTTTTTTTTAATAAAAAGCTTCATTCCCTTACGACTAGAGGTGCCAGTATCACTTCTTTTATGCTTTGAACCTTCCATGGCAAGGCAGAAGGCCAAAAAAGGAAAGCACTTCTCAGCACTAGATGACAGTAAGAATGGCGCAACCATGTCCGAAGGCAAGCAGCAAACTGGAGCCACGTGTCCGCCTGGTGCCATTTGTCCCCCTACCTCCACATTTCGGCCTACTTACATACGTGGTCTCGGACTGAGTTCGTCTAACCAAAGATTCCGTCTTCTAAAAGTTCGACTTATGAAGGGTTTACTGTATTACTATTTTTCCACAACAGAGGTCATATAAAGGTATTCTAAAGTTAAATTTTTTGGTGGAAATAATAAAACGAAACTTTTTCATGCATCTTCCCCATCCACCAGATTGAATGATAGAGTACAAAATGACAGTTGGATGGGTGAAGAAAAATACAAACATAAAACTGCACACTGGCAATGTCTAATTATTGAATTACTGAAATAATAATTAAACCAGAGTATAAATTACAGTACACTACATCTACAAGTAATCAAAATGTATGTATCCAATCATACAGAGAAAATACCAGTAGTTTAAAACCCAGGACAGTACAAATTTTCCTATATTTTCAGTCATATCAGTTTCAAGAAATAAACAGCTACAGTATCAATAACATAACTCACTTGTGCTGACCAACACTCATAATTGGGACACCAGGAATTTTGCGTATTCTTCTTTTAAGGTCCTTATCACAGGTAGCCACTATGTAGCACTTATGCTGCAAAACAGAAATCCCATCAACATCTTCTGAAATGATACTGTACCTAATGAGTAAAAAAATATGACACACAACAAGATTATTCATACAATTTATTGTTGTGCACTAGACTAGACAAAAACAGTAGTGCTGTTGCCGATACGAATCACTTGAACCGATATATTGCTGATATTTACATTTTTTTCCTCTGTTGATATTTACTGTCGATATGGGATATGGAAGGAAGAAACATTAAAATGACTTTTACTGAAGATTTCATTCAGTGTTTTGCATGATTCTGTGTGAAAGAATGTTGTTACCCTGACACTGTTTTGCAGTGTTACTGAAAACCATTGAAGGTTCATAATAATAAGCGGGTGTGCAGGAGGGGGGAGGGGGGGAGGCAAGCTACACTGTTCCAACCCACCACCTGACAAAGCACATACCTCCCAACTCCCTGCACACCTAACCAAGCACATAACAGCCCTCCCCCCTCCCCCAGTCTTTTCCTTTAAAGGAGGACATAAGGAAAACATCTTGAGGATAACCTGAGCCCTTCAGATTCCTTGTGCAGGGCACACTGAAATCTCTGGAAAAATTATTTTTTTACATTTTCCATTATTAAAAAAAAAAAAAATAATAAAGACAAAGCATTCTACCTATCAAAAGGCACCAGCTCAAGATATGACACATAACTAATGTAGGTGAAATTTCATAACTCTATGGTGAATACTTTCTGAGTTCTGGCCCAGAGACAAAATCTCTAAGCCCGGCCAGCCACTCTGCCGCCCAACTCTATGGATGGACATTTATTGATCCCAGTGATAACAACACCCTCTTCTGACTTTGTCAGGTGGAGGGTAAAGAAACAAAGAAAAGAATTGAAGGCCGAAACCAGTGAGTTGAGAGTGAGGTACAGTATACCGTGTACTGGTGGTGTGTAAGTGTGATGGCTGTTTGGGTTTATTTATGTATGTAAATGGTGTACACATGTATCGAAAAAAGTGCAAACTCCCCTCACCCATTAGTTGTGATATTCTTTAAGTAGTCATAATATTTAGACATTATTTCCTCTGTGGTCTAAATAAAGATGTGATTTATTACATGTAATATGAAAGAGAGCAGTAGATGGGGGCAGGGCAGTACTCCCAAGGTGGATGAAAAGCTGATGACAGAGAGAGCTAGAGCTCCTGTTTCATCAGCCCTCAGGACTAGTTCCTAACCATCCCCCTTTGCTGAACTTTTTCAGTGCTTCAGTAACACAGAGAGAAGACCAGAATGCTCTCCAATACAAGTTTCTTTAACAGTCATCACCAAACTACATGCACATTACCAGTGCTGGGTAGGTGTGCAAGTACTTGCGCAAAGCACAACTGCGCACCCTTGCGATTCGGTGAATATCGTTTGCGCATTGCGCACTGCACGAGACCATGCGCAATATTGCGCTTTTGCATATGAAAAGGCAAGTGCGCACGCGCAAATTTAGTTGCGCTTGCATAAATGAATTTGCGCTTGCGCACCTGTCCTACAGATTGCGCAGTCCACAGGACACATGGTCTTGGGAGCTGCCTGCATGGCTAGACAAGGGATGCGGCAGGCTCAGGCGGGTCACGAGGGCTGGATTGTTGGGGGGAGGCAGGAGGGTAGAAGGATTTCTTAAAATGCTTCAACAGAGATAATGTATTTTAATGTTTTTTTAAATTATTATTATTAAGAAAAAATAATCAGTTAAAAATACATCATTTACCGTATTAAGAGTAGCATATGCAATTCCTTACAAAAATCATTAAAACATATTATTTAAATATCCACAGCCTAGTAATTTATTAGGCTGCAGATGTTTGATTTAAATAATATGTTTTAATGATTTTTGCAAGGAATTGCAGATGCTGTTGTATATCTATATTAAATTATTAAATAAAACGTCTTGAGAAAATGCAGATAAAAGTAAAACTGGCAACATCACAGCCTATGTTTCCCTGTCCCTCTCCACTTCGCTCACTCGTCTATGTGAACTTCCACGAGTTAACTACGCATTGCTCTGGTCCTACTGCCTTATTTACTTTGTGTGAAGTAATTTGTCAGTAATGGATGCCCCAAGTACCAGGAGTACCAGCTGTACTGCCCAGTCTTGCCAGCCAGATGCAGAGTGTGAAATTCAAATGACCAAGAGAGTGGAAATAAATTAGTTATTTGAGAGGAGCACATCAAAACAGACTGAGAGAAACGAAGGATCGTTGTGGTGTGGAGGTGGATGTGATAAGAAGCGTTAGGAGAAACACATTAAGGTGTTTTGGCCATATGGAGAGGATGGAGAGTAACGAGGAGAGTGTATGTGAGTGAGAGGGAGGGGGAGGGCAAGGATGAGATGGAGTGGAGAGGTATATGAGAGAGGGGGGTGTGAGCTGGGAGCAGGGTAGTGAAATGGCGGGGGACAGGGTGACATGGAGGCGATTTGTTGTGGCCAATGGCCACCCCTTAGGGGAGTAAGGCGTCTGGTAACATATAGAATAATCTATATAAATAAACGGCAAATTCTGTCTGCCCGTCCATCTGTAACCCCTCTAACTCGGGACACACTTGCTCTACATAGACATATTATACCTTTTTGGAATCAGGATGATCCCGGGACTGAAAATCTGCCCTTCATCTGGTGCTTGAACAGTTTGTGAAATTCTGTCTGTCCGTCCGTGCATCTGAAACCCCTCTAACTCGGGACACACATTTGCTCTACACAGACATATTATGCCTTTTTGGAATCAGGATGATCCTGGGATTGAAAATCTGCCCTTCATCTGGTGCTTGAACAGTTTTTGATTTGAAGAACTCAACTCAATTGAAGTTCCACGGAGTTTGTGATTTGAAGAACTCAACTGAGGCCCAATTAGGCCTGTGCAGGAGCTAGCTTAAAAGTAAGTATGCTAATTTATTTAAATATCTCAATATTATACAGTAATTCCCACAAATATATGCAAATGTTTTGCGCTAGCGCTTTGAAACATTGCTCAAGCTAAATATTAGATTGCGCAATTGCACAGGTTACAGATATTGGAAAATCCATTCATCCATCCATTGCCAGATGCCTCAATCCCGCACAGGGTGGCCACAAACAAATCGCCTCCATGCCGCTCTGTCCCCCGGCCATTTCACTACCCCGCTCCCAACTCACACCCCCCTTTCTCATGTACCTCTCCACTCCATCCCTCCATCTCATTCTTTGCCATCCCCTCCCTCTCCCCCCCTCCACCTCACTCACATACACTCTCCTCATCAGTCTTTCTCTCTCCATCTAATAATAATAAATAAAAGGAAGTTAGTATGCTAATTTAGGTAAATATCTCAATACTTTACAGTAATTCCCATGAATATATGCAAATCGTTTGCGCCCGCGCTTTGCGACATTGCGCAAGCTAAATATTAGTCAGAGGGCGCACTTTGCGCTTGCTCAAGGTAGTGAACTGTGGATTGCGCATTGCGCTTGCGCAAGGTAGTGAACTGTGGACTGCGCATTGCGCTTGCACAAGGTAGTGAACTGTGGATTGCGCAATGCGCTTGCACAAGGTCCTTTTTCGTTTGCGCTGCCCACCACTGCACATTATACACTACACTTCCTTTTCAAAATTTTAAAGAAAATGGTATCTGATAACAAAGCTTCGGAGTCCCTGGGGGAGGGGAGGGGACCATAAATGCCCCCACCATCTGCCCCTCTCCCAGTGACAACTCAACCAGCTGCCTGGAACTACTGTCTGACTCACTTCTTCATTTCAACATTCACGGCCTATCCTCTAACTTTCCCTCTACTGAGCACCACCTCTCCTTCTCTAAACATCACCTCTTCTTAACTGAGTGAGACTCAACTGTCTGAGGCAACTGATAGCAAACCTTTTTCTGTATCCTCCTAGTTTCTCTATACTCATTTCAAAGCCAAAGTTGGCTGTTGTGTATAGGTACACAATGACTTATCTTGCTCTTGTGTTCCTGAACTTGATTCTTCTGAATTCTCTGCTCTCTGGCTTCGACTTTCCTGTCATTCTCAGAATAAATATGTCGATGCTGTTTACATATCCCCTAATTCTACTGACAATGAAAAATTCTTTGACTATCTTACTTCTATGATGGAACACATCCTATCTGTCTCTCCTTTCTCTGAAATCTCCATTCTAGGAGATTTCAATGTTCACCACCACCTTTGGCTGTCCTCTCCATTCACTGATCCACCTGAACAAGCTTACATCTTTTCTATCCTTAATGACCTAGTGCAGCTTGTACAGCACCCTACCCGTATCCCTGACCTCCGAGAGAGTTCCAACATACCTGACCTCTTCCTTACAACTAATCCTTCTGCTTACATCGTTAATCTTTCCTCTACGTTGGGATCCTCCGATCACAACCTTATTACTTTAACCTGTCCTATCATTCCAATACGGCCTGTGGACCCTTCAAAGAAACATCAGTTGTGGCACTTTGGAGCTGCTGATTGGAAGGCCCTCAGGCAGTACTTCTTTGATTTTCCCTAGAATGATTACTGCTTCCATGGCCGGGAGCCATCTGAGTGTGCCACGTGCATTACAGAGGTTATCCTCTCGGGCATGGAAGCATACATTCCTTTTTCAAATCCTTTGACTAATGCAAAAAAGCCTTAGTTTAATCAAGTTTTTTGTAATGCTATCCACAACAAGCAGAAGGCCTGTAAAAGGTACCAGAGCTACTCTTCCGCTGAATCACATCTCTCTTATGTTTCTGCTTGGAATCATGCTGTCTGCTCTTCGCTCTGCTAAAAATAATTTCATTCATACTAAATGCTCTCAACTCTCCAACTCGAATTCTTGCTGCTCCTTCTGGCACCTAGCCAAAAACGTTTCTAACAACTTTACCTTATCATCCTTCTCTCTTCTTTTCTACTCTGATGGTTCAGTAGCTATTTCTTCTACTGATAAAGCAGATCTCTTTGCTCAGACTTTCTCCTCCAATGCACCTTAGACAATTCCAGTGCTGTTCTTCCATCAATTTCCCACTCTGACCTCCTCATGGCTGACATTAAAATTTCTTCAACTGATGTATTTTCTGCCATCACTGGCCTCAGTACTAACAAGGCATATGGGCCTGATGGGGTTCCTCCTGTTGTCCTCAAGAACTGTGTTTCTGTGCTTACACCCTGCCTAGGTAAACTCTATCGCCTTTGTCTATCAACTTATACCCTTCCTTCTTTCTGGAAGTTTGCTCACATTCAGCCAGTCTCAAACAAGGCTGACCATTCCAAACCCTCTAACCATCACCCAATTGCATTAACATCATGTGTCTCAAAAGTTTTTGAGTCTATTCTTAACAGAAAAATTTTAAGACATCTTTCCTGTCACAACCTTCCTTGTGATCGTCAGTATGCGTTCTGTCAGGGATGCTCCACTGGCAATCTTCTCACCAACCTTTCAGACTCCTAGTCATCCTCCTTTCAGGACTTTGGCAAACGCTTTGTCCCTGCAGTTGACATCTCAAAGGCTTTCAGTCGAGTCTGGCATAAATCTTTAATTTCCAAACTGTCCTCTTACAGTTCCTGTCCTTCCATCCGTGACTTCATCTATAGCTTCCTTTCTGATCGTTCTATAGCCGCTGTTGTAGACAGTCACCATTCTTCTCCTAGACCTATCAACAGTGGTGTGCCTAATGGCTCAGTCCTATCACCAACTCTCTTCCTTTTATTCATCAACGACTTAAGCTATGAATCTGGCCCTATCCACTCATGCGCTGATGATTTCACCCTTCACCTTTCTATTCGGTTCCCGCAGCATCCATCTCAGCAGTAACTTCAACAAACAAGGCATGAGGCTATGGCACACCTAATGTCTGACTTGGCTCATATCTCTGATTGGGGTAAAAGTAATCTTGTTATTTTTAATGCCTCAAAGACTCAGTTCTTACACATATGAACCTGACAAAACCTGCCACAGGAGTACCCACTTATGTTTAATGATATCCAGCTCAATCCTGCATCATCCTTAAACATACAGTACTTGGGGTTTCATTCTCGTGGGACTTATTTTGAAAAGATCATATTACAATTCTTGTAAAATATGCTTCCAAGAGATTGGGTGTGCTAAGCCAACTCCGCACTTTCTTTATCCCTGCACAGTTGATGTCTTTATACATGGGTTTTATTCGCCCCTGTTTAGAGTACAACTCTCATGAATGGGGAGGCTCCCCACATACAGCTCTTCTCAATAGGGTGGAGTCAAAGGCTTTTCGTCTCATTAACTCTCCTCCTCTCATTGGTTCCTTTCAACCTCTGACCCTTTGCCGCAACTCCACATGCTCAGCTCAAATAACTCATTTTCACTGCTCTCGTTCTTGACTTGTGTCCTGCCAACGAGGTCCAACCTTTGCTTCCATATGTTAGAACTGCTATCACAACACTATCATACAGCATCTTTTTTACTTCCATGCTCACTTCCCTCTTCCTTATCACTGCTTTCAACGAACCAACAACCTTTCTTCTCTGCTCTCCCCTTTCAAGTATTTCATCCTCTAATCTTCCATCCTTACTTACCACACTACCCAAGTACCTGAACGCATTCATATTTAACATTTCCTCATCATCCAACCACTGTGCATTCAGTGACTTCACTTCTCTCGAAGACCACAACATTACTCTTCCCTACATTCCATTTCTTATACACTCTCCAAAACTCATTTGACTGCTTACTTGCAGATAATGGGTCTGCTTGGCCCGGATATTCAACAACAACATAATTCAGATGAGTCAATAACACCCAAGTTGTATAGGATTATGTCTAATAGCCATACTGTACAGAGTTACCACATGTGACATTAGTCACAGCCTATATCAAATTGTAAGTGAATGGCCAAGCAGGAAGCATACAGGTACACCTAGTTCAGTGACGTCGTAGGGTGCGGCCACACTTGCTCCAAGTGAGTGATCAACAACAGAAAACGGAGCTCAAGGGTCCGTCCAACATTCAGACTTGGATATTGAAGCGGCACCAACTCGGTGCTTCGTTTCCTCATGTCAATCATATGTTTCAGATAATTGTGGCTGCACCCTTACAGGGGTGTGTGCAGGTAAGACAATGGGGATTGAGCCTCTGCCCCTTTGCCCTTCTATTTAGTCCCCTGTGTTCATATTGTGTCATTTACAAAGGCTCCAACATACTTGCATGCATCAGCCTTGGTCACCTAATGACCACTTCCACACCACACCATCTCTGGCAGCCTCCCTATTCAGTCCCTAATCACTGAGGACACACACTAAGACCTTGTCTCATTTTTTTTTTTCCTACCTCTCAAAACCCTACCCTCAATATTAATACCTCTCACCTTCTGCACCCAAGTGTAATCTTCCATCCTCTCAATGTGCCCAAACCATCTCAATCTACCTCTTTTCATCACAACACCAATGCTGTACATTCAAGTCCTATCCTGTCCCTCTGCTCTTCAATTGCAATCCAAGTCCCCCTGAGACCTCCCATTCAGGGATATACTACACATCCATTTAATCATTGTTATTTCTGTATGTCTGAGCCCATGAATATCCTCTTCCTTTACTACACACATCTCACTACTGTACAACATTACATTTATAATGCATGCTGCATGCAAGGATCCCTCACTATGGAGGAAGAGGCAACAGCTCCCACAACTTACACCAACTAATCCTTACTCTAGCCACAGAACTAGCTCCAGCCCATTCTCCAGCACATAACTTGTCTCCTAAATAACAAAACTCCTCCACACACTGAAAAGACTCTCCAGGAACATCAATCCATTCATGCCTGACAATGTCCACATGCTCTTTCCCGACACACCACACACATAATCAGCATTACTTCGCAACCTACCTTCAATATCACTACATCTCTTATGCACCTACTTATCACAAACACTGTACAAGATAGAGTTACTTCCCAAACCCTCTGACAAACTGCACATGGGCACACTCCCTTTGCTCTGTATAATTATTTCTTGCCTGTTTATACAGCAGTTGTTATATGCCCCCTCACTATTGTGTCCTTTGTATTTATTCCACAGCAAAACAGGTGGAAGGAGAATGTAAGAGAGTATGGATCAGTTGGGTCAAGGATTGTGTGGGTAAGAGTGAAAGCTGAACTACAAATGTGGGCAATTGTGTGCGTGTATGCGCCAACGCAGGATCGTGTAAGTAGAGTGAGAGAAGAGTTTTAGACAAATGTGGAAGCCTGCTTGGAAAAGTTTGAAAGGAATGAGAGAGTGTTTCTGATTGGAGATATGAATGGAAAAGTAGGGAATGAGAAGGTGGATGGAGTGGTTGGTGAGTGGGGTGTGCCTGCAGAGATGGATGAGAATGGCAGTGCTTTAGTGGACATTTGTGCTGGGAGGGCGTTGGTGGTAGCTAATACCCTCTTCAGGCACAAAATGATCCATAGGTATACATGGCGAGTGGTGAGAAGAGAGGACGGTGGAATGAATGAATGGAAGGCAATGATTGACTATGAGTGTGTGGATGAAAGGATGAGAAGATATGTAATGGATGCAAGAGTATATAGAGGTTGGAGAAGTGGACTTTCTGACCACCACTTGGTGGTGGCCAGAATCAGAATCCAAACAAGATGGAGGAAGAGAAGAAGGGAAAGACAGGAGGAAGTATTTGTTACAAGGAGGGTAGAAAAGTTACAAGAGGATGAAATAAAGGCTGAATATAAAAGGGAAGTGGAGGAGCGATTGGGTAAATATAGATTGGAGCAGATGGGGGACGTGGAAGGTGTGTGCAAGGTATTCACAGAAGAAATTTGTACAGCATGTGAGGTGGTGTGTGGGGTGAAGAGAAGACAAAAGGGGGTTCAGAGAACAGCATGGTGGACTGAAGAGGAGAGAGAGGCTGTGGCACAAAGAAAGCATATAATGAGTGGATGAGAAACAGGGGCAACGAAGAAGCTGAGAGACGGACAAGAGAGTTATATGTAGTGAGGAGGAGAGAGGTGAAAAGATTAGTCAGAGAGAGTAAGAAGAGAGTGGATGAGGAATTTGGAAGGAATTTGAGTGCAAAGTGGAGGGAATGTAAGAAAATGTTCTGGAAGGAGGTAAAGAGAGCTAGACAGGGTGCCAATGAAGTCAGTGGGGGTGTGAAAGATAAAAATGGTAGATTACTAGTGGAGAAGGCAGAAAAAGTAAACAGATGGAGAGAACACTTTAATGAACTGTTGAACATAGAGAATGAAAGTAATGCAAGTATAAGTGGCTGGGGAATGGAAGGGAGAAGGAGGGATGTGAAAAGAGAGGAAGAAATCACCAGGATGGAAGTGGTGGAAGCAATGAAGAAAGTTAAAATGGGGAAAGCCCCAGGAATTGATGGAGTGTGTGGTGAAATGCTGAAGCATGGGGGAGAGATATTAACAGAATGGATGTGGAAGGTGTGCAGATTGGCTTGGGAGGAGGGTAGAGTCCCGGAGGATTGGAAGTCAGGTATAATTATTCCTCTGTACAAAGGAAAAGGGGAAAAAGCAGTGTGTGGTAATCATAGGGGCATTTGCCTTCTCAGTGTAATAGGAAAAGTATATGGTAGGATACCTATTGACAGAGTTAGAGAAATTACAGAGGAATTAGTTGGAGAATAACAAGGAGGTTTTAGGAAGGGAAGAGGTTGTGTAGACCAGATATTCATTCTTAGATCCTTAGTGGAAAAGTTTCTAGAGAAGGGCAAGAAGTTGTATGCAGCCTTCATGGATCTGGAGAAAGCATATGACAGGGTGGATAGACAAGGTTTGTGGAAGGTATTAAGAATATATGGAGTGGATGGGAAGTTGCTGAAGGCAGTGAAGAGTGTGTATGAGGGTGCTAAGGCTACAGTGCGTGTGGATGGCAAACTGAGTGAATCTTTCTATTTGAAGGTTGGATTGAAACAAGGATGTGTCATGTCTCCATGGTTGTTCAACCTGTACATAGATGGGGTTATAAAAGAGATACAAGGTCAGGTAGTGGATGATGAAGCAGCCCTAGTGAGAGAGGGCAGTGTTTGGAAACTCCCTGTACTGTTGTTTGCAGATGATACTGTGTTGTTGAGCGAAGACGAAGGGGAGCTGCAAGGCTTGGTAGATGAGTTTGGGAGAGTGTGTAAGAAACGGAATCTAAGGTGAATGTAGGGAAGAGTAAAGTGATGGTCTTCGAGAGAAGTGAAGCCAGTGAATGTACAGTGAGATTGAACGGGAAGGATATGGAGAATGTGAGTGAATTTAAGTACTTGGGCAGTGTGATGAGTAAGGATGGAAGTCTGGAGGGTGAAGTGCTTGAAAGGGTGCAGCAGGGAAGGAAGGTTGCTGGTTCATTGAAAGCAGTGATGAGAAACAGGGAGGTGAGCATGGAAGTGAAAAAGTTGTTACATGACAGTTTTGTGATACCAACTCTAACGTATGGAAGTGAAGCTTGGACCCTGTTGGAAAGACAGAAGTCAAGAGTGAGAGCAGTGGAAATGAGTTATTTGAGAGGAGCATGTGGAGTCACATGGAGAGACAGACTAACAAATGAGGAAGTGAAGGAGCGTTGTGGTGTTGTTAAGGACGTGACGGGAAGAGTTAGGAGAAACACGTTAAGGTTGTTTGGGCATGTGGAGAGGATGGAGAGTGAAAGACTGACGAGGAGAGTGTATGTGAGTGAGGTGGAGGGGGCGAGAGGGAGGGGGAGGCCGAGGGAGCGATGGAGTGGAGAGGTATATGAGAGAGGGGGGTGTGAGTTGGGAGCATGGTAGTGAAATGGCAGGGGACAGAGTGACATGGAGGCGATTTGTTTGTGGCCACCCCGTGTGGGATTGAGGCATCTGGCAATTGATAGATAGATAGAAAACTCTTTTTTCTTTTGATTTTTTACATTCTGTATTAAACTATTTTTTTATTTTCATTTCTGTTTCTTTGTGCTGAGGGATGTAATTTTGGATTCCTATTTCATAAAAATCATGTAATCTTCTATATATAACATTTAAATCTTGTCCTCTAAGCTCCTTCTCCCAGTCTATTTCTAAAAAGTACTTCTTTAGGTCATGATAGTTGCCCTTTTTGTCGTTTAAACTCTTTGTAACTCTCATTACTGGTACCTATATCATATGGAATCCTGAAGTTGCAATTTAATACTGCATGGTCGCTTTTCGTGAATGGAGGGTGATACATTATACAGTACTGTCAATACTATTTTCCATCCATCCATCCATCATCCAATCCTACGTTGCCCCATGAGGAGTGTAGGAGCCCGGGGCTAGGCAAGTTGGTCCTGACATTTAAGATGAGAGTGACCAGCCTCACTCATCCCTGAGTGGCATAACATGAGCAATAAACCCCAACCACTCCTTGGATATAAACCTTCACCGGCTCAATCTGACTGGAGCGCCATAATTACCCACTATACCACCAGGCGCCATAATTGGGTTATATGGTTACTACCGAGCGTAGTAAATGGTTTCCTGGTGTACAAGAAACATTTGGTTTGTCACTCAGTGTAGAATCACCCACAGGCAGAAGGAAGAAGAAAGAGTGGAGAAAGAAAGATGGAAGAGGGAGTGTAAAGTCACCCACAGGCAGAAGGACAAGAAGAGAATCAGGAAAAGAAAGACAGAAGAGGAAGGAGGGAAAGAAGGAAGGAGAAGAGGAAAGGGAAGACACCCAAGAGCAGCATTACATCGAGTGAGTGGATGGTGGGGGCCCCCACCTACAACAATAATATCATTTTCTTGCAAAGTAAATATAAGATCTAGTGCTGATGGATCATCAAGTCCTCTTTTTCTGGTGTCTTCCTTTACATGCTGTGTTAGGAAAAACTCTTGCACAAGATCTAGGAGCTTTTGATCCCAACAGCTTTCATAGCTTCTTACATCTAGAGTAATCCACTTTATATTTGTATTGAAATCTCCAGTTAATATAAGTCTTTCAGATTTCTCGTCCATTCTGTGTAGTAGTGTTCTTAAATTCTGAATCGTACTATCTGCCAAGTCTTCATATTTGCCTCTTTCCCAAGTGTTTGTTTTGGGTGGCATGTATAAATCTGCCACAATTAACCTGAGGCGTCCCGTCAACGTATGGGTATGTCACGACATTTTGTCACAACTACACCCATCCACGTACCGGTACGTCGTGCAATTGCAAGGTTCATAATTTGCACAAATTTCAAATTTTGCGCTTGATTTTGGGTACGTAAGTGCGGACAACCTTCCCCTATCTGCCACCAGGCGGGGACACTCGGCGACCCCTCATGACCCGCATGCGGCTGCACCTCGTCCACTCACTTCTCAGCAGTGACCCAGGTCAGACATGGTGTGCCGAGGTCTATCAGAACAGTAAATCCAAGCCGCCCCGGACGCCTTCACAGGCGACAAGTGATTCGCCCCTCGATGACAAGGTGGCGGACAAAGACTATACCCAGCCTGAGGAGGAGGAAAGTAGTAGCAGTGATAAGGAGCTACCTTCACCAAGAAAGCGGCGCTACGTTACGTATCGCGCCGCTAGAGAGGGCCAGCCAACACTAAAACATTGTGCTAGAACCTCTCTTGAGCCCCTACATGATGTTGTGGGGGAAAGCAAGGACGAAGATGAGGAGGGAGCCGTGGGATGTGCTGTCACGTGGTACGGCCACGAGATCACCCATCGCGGCCCCGAGAGGACAGAACGTCGTACACTCAGGTATGGGCCTAGTGTCTTGTTTGGGGAGGCCAGAAGTGGTGTGGAGGGCGTGAGAAGTGAAAGGGAAAGTGTTGGGGCAGTTAGTGAAAGGGAGAGTGGCAGGAGCGAGTCATTAAGCTCACGTGGTGGTGTGAGGAAGTGTAGTTCACAAGATGTGGTGGTGAGTCAGCGGGGTGAATCACGTGGTGTGGGGATGGAGCGGGGAGGTGAGGATGAGCCACTCCCCAGCATGTCTTATGCTCCCCAATATTTCCGAACTTACTCCCCATTACCCCCTGATGCTACCCAAGGCCGTAAGGGTAAAGGTAAGGGTAAAGGGCGAGGGGAGAGGAGTGCGAGTGGGAAAGCCCTCCGCTCTCCTCCTCCCCAACCATCATCTCCTCCCCACCACGATGAAGGCAACAATGGGGGCAATGTGACGTGGAATCGGGTAGATGGGAGTGATTTTTCTCCCATCATTCACCCCTTCACTGAGCAGGGACGAGCAGGCTGCACTGCTCCTGGCATTCACCGTGGCTCAAGCAGGCTGGACTTTTTCCACCTGTTTTTCGGTGAGGGTTTTGTCCAACAGATTGTAGAACAAACCAACGAGTTTGCAAGCAGCCAGCAACGTGAGAGTGAAAGACTGGGCACTAGGAGCAGACATTCGATCATTTACGATTTCCCTGTTTCCCTGTCAGAGATGTACATATTTATTTACCTGGTACTTATGATGGGTATTTTACGTAAAAACACAATTCCATCACACTGGACTATGGACCCTCTCATGCACACACTGATCTTTGGCAAGATCATGAGCCGTAATCGTTTTCAGCAAATTCTAAGCCGCCTCCAATTTTACGATGCTGATGATCCTGCCAATGTAAATGACACAGATAAGATGAGGTGAATTAGGTTGGTTTTTGATCACCTACGACAAACATTCCGTTCCTCATTTTATCCCTACGGAGACCTTGTCATAGACGAGAGTCTCGTGTTGTGGAGAGACAATATTTCTTTTCGCCAGTATATACCCAGCAAAAGGCACCGTTTTGGCTTCAAGATCTTTGTTATGTGTGACTGTAGGACTAGTTATGTGCAAGACAGTCTTGTACACCGGTGCACAGACAGACATAATAGAAGATTGCAGTATTGGACTCTTGGGAGCAGTGGTAAAGACAATGATTAAAGAGTACCTTCATCGTGGTCACATCCTCTACCTCGATAACTGGTACACTAGCCCTCTTCTCGCTCGTTATCTACACCTGCATTACACAGGACTCTGTGGTAAGGTAAAGGTGAACAGGCACTACATGGTCAAGGTCGGGCGGAAACTAAAGAGAAATGAGGTGGTCTTCTTCAAGGCTAATAACATCCTAGCAATATTGTGGAACCACAACAGAGAAGTCTGCCTCTTATTGACAGTTCACCGCCCTTTGATGCACCGCACAGAGTCCGTGAATTACCGCAGCAAGAGCAGGCGCCGCATCTGGAAACCTGAGTGTGTTCTGGATTATGACAACAATATGCGGCTTGTTGACCAGTCAGACTCCATGATATCGAGTGTTGAGTGTGCCAGAACCATGATGAAGTGGTACAAAAAGCTCTTCTTTCACCTGCTGGACATAACTGCTCTCAATTGCCACCACCTGCATGCCATGACAACAGGTGTGCAGGAAACCTTTGAAGGTTTTGTCAGGGAGCTTAGCAGGGAAATTACTGCCAAGTTTGCTGAAGAGAGAACTCAGCAATGCCCCCGCACTGCCCCTACTGCCCAAACTCCACTGAGAATTTCCGGCCGCCACTTTGCCACTCCCATCCCTCCACAACCAGACCAAAGCCCCAACGCAGATGTCATGTGTGTGGTAATTCCCAACTGAGGCCCAACACTCACAGAAAAGACACCCACTATAAGTGAGTTGAATGTGACGTGCGTCTATGCATTCACCCACGTTTCAAGGAATACCACGAAATGATGCAGTTCTGAGATGGTGTGATAGTGATAAGACGCTTATTCTCAGGAAAGTATGTGACATACGGACACTCAGTGTAATTATAAGGCCAATGAATATGTAAATCTTAGTATAAAGTGGAAACGCTATAATATTAGTTGAAAATTATTATTTTAGTGCATAAATTTATTCTAAGTTGAAACATTCCTAGTGAGTGTATAAAGGTGCGATATTCTGACGCTCAGTGTAATTATACGGCCAGTGAATATGAAAATACAGTAATCCCTCCAATATCCGATGTAATAGAGCCAAAGGCATGTCTGAATATTGGTTTTGTCCGGATATTGGGCCCTGAAGCTCCAGCACTGGACATTCATGACCCTAACCTAACTTAACCTAACCTAAATCAGAAAACTACCTTCCTACCTCCCTACTGGACATGTATAGCACTTATTTAGGTCCCTTTTCACATAAATAATGCACACAAAGCATGAATTAATTGAATTTTAACCAAAAAATGATGATTTAGAGTTGAGTGAGGCATAGGTGCTCAGAGCTTGCCAGCATAGTATAAGTAAGTATCTGATATGGAAATCATTTTTTCTCACATTTTATGCACTAAATTATTGGATACAAAGCATCAAATACAGTAAATGATGTAAATTGCTACCAGAAAAATGGTTAGGTTAGGTTAGGTTAGGTTAGGTTATGACCAAACATGAAATTCACTGCCTTTCACCTTTTTCATAGCTGGTGCACTTAAAAACCATGCATGAAAAAATTAAATTGCAAGCAGGAAATTATGATTAACATTTAGGGTAATTTTTAAACACATTTACAGCATGATGAAAACAGGTTAGGCATGAAATTCTTTATAGTAAGCATAGGTTAGGTTAGGTTAGGTTATGACTGAACATCAAATTCACTGCCTTTCACCTTTTTCATAGCTGGTGCACTTAAAAACCATGCATAAAAAAATTAAATTGCAAGCAGGAAATTATGATTAACATTTAGGGTAATTTTTTAAAACATTTACAGCATGATGAAAACAGGTTAGGCATGAAATTCTTTATGGTAAGCATAGGTTAGGTTAGGTTAGGTTATGACCGAACATGAAATTCACTGTCTTTCACCTTTTTCATAGCTGCTGCACTTAAAAACCATGCATGAAAAAATTAAATTGCAAGCAGGAAATTATGATTAACATTTAGGGTAATTTTTTAAGACATTTACAGCATGATGAAAACAGGTTAGGCATGAAATTCTTTATGGTCAGCATAGGTTAGGTTAGGGTAGGTTTGGTTAGGTTATGACCGAACATGAAATTCACTGCCTTTCACCTTTTTCATAGCTGGTGCACTTAAAAACCATGCATGAAAAAATTAAACTGCAAGCAGGAAATTATGATTAACATTTTTGGTAATTTTTTAACACATTTACAGCATGATGAAAACAGGTTAGGCATGAAATTCTTTGTGGTAAGCATAGGTTAGGTTAGGATAGGTAAGGTTAGGTTTGGTTATGACCGGACATGAAATTCACTGCCTTTCACCTTTTTCATAGCTGGTGCACTTAAAAACCATGCATGAAAAAATTAAATTGCAAGCAGGAAATTATGATTAACATTTAGGGTAATTTTTTAACACATTTACAGCATGATGAAAACAGGTTAGGCATGAAATTCTTTATGGTAAGCATAGGTCAGGTTAGGATAGGTTAGGTTAGGTTAGGTTATGAGCGGACATGAAATTCACTGCCTTTCACCTTTTTCATAGCTGGTGCACTTAAAAACCATGCATGAAAAAATTAAATTGCAAGCAGGAAATTATGATTAACATTTTTGGTAATTTTTTAACACATTTACAGCATGATGAAAACAGGTTAGGCATGAAAATCTTTATGGAAATCGTCTTTCACACAGTTTATGCATGAGATTAATGATATGGAAAGAACAAAACAAGGAATTTTGATGAAGTTAGGGTACTTACCAGAATGTTGCCGCCATCCTGATGTATAACACGCTCAATCATCTCGGACTCTGACAGCAAGACCTTGCACCTGACACACTCTAGCACTTCCGGTGCACTTTACACTCACCAGCACTTCTCACGAGCACTTACCACAACGTTTTCTTTCGCATACCTTGCATCACATCACTTCACTTAACTGTACATAACAGTAAATTCCCGTGTAGTTTAGTGACGAGTCCTGGAGAATTTATTCAATCTCAGCATACTTAGGAGTAAACAGCACCTTCCTCTCCACGTTTCGTCTGGTCTTCGAAGTGAAATCAGCCGTGTACTGCTGTAGTTTGTCTCGGGACTTCTTGATATCAAACAAGGTGGAGCGAGGGAGATTGAATTCACGACGAATCCGTGATGTCGGCCACCTGGCGTCCATCTTTTCCAACTTTCTTCCTCTTCTCAGGTGGCGGGGCCATCATCACACACATGATGAAGAAGGTGAAGAGCAGTATCAAGCACTGTAGGAAGTAGGGTATCACCACAAAAGCAATCACTTCGGCCACCACTGTCAGAGCTGTTCACGAGGCAGGAGCTGAGTGGGAAATGGGACCGACAGAGAGGCGCCACGCGCATAAACACAGCCGATCGGCGTGCGCGGGAAATTCAAACTGATGCGGTAACAAAAAATCGATTTTTTTCCTATTTTTTTCAATTTTTTGGGCATTTTGGGGGTTGGGCAGCCCACGATATCCGAATAGTGAGGGTGTTCGAACACTGGACATCCGAATAATAGAGGGATTACTGTACTGTATTAGTACAAAGTGGAAACGGGTATAATATTAGTTGATAAATATTATTTTAGTGCATAAATATATTCTAAGTCAAAATATTCCTAGCGAGTGTATAAAGGTGCGATATTCTGACGCTCAGTGTAATTATAAGGCCAGTGAATGTGTAAATATTAGAATAAAGTGGAGACGGGTATAATATTAGTTGAAAATTTTTATTTTAGTGCATAAATATATTATAAGACGAAACATTCCTAGCAAGTGTATAAAGGTGTGATATTCTGTCACTCAGTGTAATTATAAGGCAGATATACATGTAAATATTAGTATAAAGTGTAAACGGGTGTTCTGTTACTTGAAATGTACGATGTAAGTGCAAAAATATATTCTAAGTCGGAACACGAGTGGTAGTGAGTGTGCTTCCTACGTGATTATGCGATAGCAGTGCACTAAATATCGTCGTAATGATTGTAAATAGGTACAAACATTTACATTGGATGTGCAATGTTATAATGGCATTGAAAGAATAATATGAAATAAGAAAAAATGTTATGTATGTTGAAAGATGAGTCATAGCGAGTGCGCTCAGTATGCAAATATACGCTAGCATTATGCTATATTTCATCGTAATTGATAGTGTGTGTGCGCACGCACACATCTGCTAAGTCACGAGTGATGACGTCATCGGAAGGTTCCGGTGGTATGCAACCGGGAGCCTTGGCAGTTCACGTCGTGACGCCGGTGAGTGTGGTTTGCCTAGTTCCAACACTGGTAGCAAAGCGTGGTTGCGAGAATGGCGTTGTGTTCGACCAAGTGGCCTCCAAAACTGGAAAATGATTCTACATATGAGAGCTGGAAAAAAGACACTGACATTTGGTGCGAACTAACGGACCTAGCAGCATAAAAACAAGCTTTGGCTATTCACCTGGCATTATCTGGGAGAGCGAGGGTGCTGTCTTCGCAGATTGAAACAGATGTTCTAAAGCAGAAGGATGGTGTTCAGACCCTGCTGAAAAAATTAGACGGTTTATTTCTCGTGGACAAAGGACGTCGACAGTTTGCAGCGTTTTATGAGCTATACAACTTCAGAAGAGCCAGTGATATGAACATTCGGGAGTTCGTGACAGAATTTGAGCATGTTTACTTCAAATTTACCAAGCAGGACATGGAACTGCCAAATTCTGTGATGGCTTTTATGCTTCTAGCTGCATGCAAACTTTCAGAGAGTGAACGACAACTAGTGATGTCCGCGATAACTGAGGTGACATACGAAAATATGAAATCTGCCCTGAATCGTATTTTTGCTGGTGAAATTGGCAGGCAGAACGAGGCATCGGTGTCCGCCCGGGAGGTGAAAGACGAACCAGTATTTTGGAGTGATGAAGTTGAGGGTGACGAAACGCTTTATGCTAGAGGTACTCGATGAGGACGGACAATGTTGCGGGGTGGTGCAATACGTGATCGACGTCGGGGTAGTGGCCGATGTTCAACTGTATCTGCTAGAATTCCCCAACGCTCATCCACCGGCAGGAGGCAGAACCCACTTGGGCCTGACGGAAAGGTATCGAGGTGTTTAGTATGTGATTCTAGATTTCATTGGGCACGTGACTGTCCGGATGCATACGAAAACGACGGCAATCGAGAGAATTCTGAAACAGTGCATCTGTCGTTGTTTATGGGCTATGCGGATGATGCCGCTAGTAGAGGTAAGTCACAGACTCTAGTAGAAGAATCTAAGGGATGTGCTCTTCTAGACACACAGTGTTCTACAACTGTATGTGGAGTTGAATGGATCAATTGCTATCTAAGTGAGCTCACTGATTATGAACGTGATGCTGTAAAAGAAGCGTCATCCTCAACGTTTACTTTTGCTGATGGTGTCACAGTTTCTTCCCTCAGACGTGTTACTCTGCCCTGCTACATTGGAAACATGCGTGCTACCATTGTGACTGATGTTGTGGACTGCAATATTCCCTTGCTGTTGAGTAGACGTTCCATGAAAAAAGCAAAAATGTTGATTAACCTTGGAACTGACCAGGTCAAAATTTGTGGAACTATCATTGATTTAAAGTCCTCATCTTCAGGCCATTACTTACTTCCAATTTCCTTATGACTAGATCATGAATTTTGTGAAACAATCATGTTGGCAACTTGTGGGGGTGATGTAGAAAAAACCGCTTTGAAGCTTCACAGGCAATTTGGACACCCAACATCGGCAAAACTAATTAAACTGATCACAGATGCGGGAATTAAAAGTTCAAAACTGGAACAGGCTGTCAAGGCTGTATCTGATGCTTGTACAGTCTGTTACAGATTTAAGAAGGCCAAGCCCCGACCAGTAGTCAGTTTGCCCATGGCGTCTAAGTTTAATGAAGCCATAGCCATGGATTTAAAAGCTTGGGGAAGGCATTATATCTTAGTCCTTGTTGATTTGGCGACCAGGTATTGTAATGCGATAGTAATCGCAGATAATTGTGCGCCCACCATTATCAAAGGAATATTTCGGAGCTGGATTGTTGTGTTTGGCACACCTAAAAAAATTCTTACAGACAATGGCTGTGAATTCAACAATGCGGAAATGCGAGCATTGGGAGAGGCCTTCAATATCAAGATCATGACAACGTCTGCAGACAGTCCTTGGAGCAACGGAGTCTGTGAGTGTCAAAATGCAGTCATTGGTGACATTGTTAGGAAGGTAATGGCTGATAGCCAGTGTGAACTGGATGTGGCCTTGGCTTGGGCAGTATTGGCAAGAAATGCTCTCACCAACTACTCAGGCTTTTCTCCTAACCAACTTGTTTTTGGTCAGAGCCCTAGTCTGCCTAATGTGTACGCAAATGATCTTCCAGCCTTGGAACCTTCATCACCATCGAAAATTGTGAGAGACAACTTGAACGCTCTTCATTTAGCTAGACAAGAGTTTATAAAGACTGAATCAGATGAACGCTTGGCTAGGGCTCTGCGGCACAACATACGTTCGAGTGACCTAAACGACATCCGGAATGGAGATGAAGTCTTCTACAAAAGAAATGACAGTCATGAGTGGCACACTCCTGGAATTGTAATAGGCAGAGATGGGAAACAAATTCTGGTGAGACACGGCGGAGTATACGTGCGAGTGCACGTATGTCATCTAGCGCGAGCGCCAGAGCAAGATACTACAGTTGAAAGTGATGTCAGCAGTGATGAGTAGAAAAATGTTGTCCAGGAAAAGCCTAATGACGATCCTAAGCAAGTGTTGAATGACTATCCACCAGATGACGAGTCGGAAGATGGTGTGGTCCCAATCGATGAGCCTCCCACAGTTTCTGTTCCGATTAATCAGCTTCCCAAAGTTTCTGTTGGTCAACGTATAAAGGGAATACATTCAGAAAGTGGAGAGTTGGTGTCTGGAAGGATTATAAGTCGGGCAGGTAAAGCCACTGGAAAGTACAAACACTGCTATAATTTGAAGATGGACTCTGATGGCAGCACTGATTGGATAGATTTGGAGAAGGATCTTAGCAAATGGGAAGTTTTTTTTTTTTTTTTATGCAAGGAAGGAGGAACCAAAGGCCACAGGCCTGCATACTGTTCCTTCCAAGAAAAAGCAAAAACAATACAAAAGAGAGCCAAATTCAAGATCCGTTCAATTCGAGATGCCTGGACACACAGCGTTTGAAAGACTGGAGATCATAGAAAGTAGGAAATACAGACAGAGGAAGACAGTTCCAGAGTTGACCAGTTGCATAAATGAAGGACTGGGAGTAACGGTTAACTCTTGCATTAGAGAGTTGTACAGAAAAGGGATGAGAGTTTGTTGCTAGACGGGTACTACGTGCCCGTCGTAGAGGTGGAGGGATGCAAGCAGACAGTTCAGAGGAACAGTGGTTGATGATGACACAGAAATGCTTGTTCTTTTCAACTCTGAGGGCGTATTATGTGCTAAGGAAAATGAAATTACAAATTGGAAGAATAATGATGTGTATGAGGAAGTAGATGATGTTGGGCAAGGTGCCATAACAGTTCGATGGGTTGTGACAGAAAAACTGAAAAATGGAAAGCCTATTGTTAAGGCCTGCTTAGTCGCCAGAGGATTTGAGGAAGACACAGTGGATCTCCGAAAAGACTCGCCTACTTGTTCAAAGGAAGCAGTGCGTTTGGCACTTTCTTTGGCCTCCACCAACCAGTGGGATTGCCACACTATGGACGTGAAAGCTGCCTACCTGCAAGGTAACGACATTGAGAGAGTTGTTCATTTACGTCCTCCGCCTGAATATGCAAATGGTAAGTTATGGAGACTAAAGAAAACTGTTTACGGCCTTTGTGATGCTGCTAGGCATTGGTATCTGCGCGTAAAAGATCAGTTGTTGAGTCTCGGAGCTAAAGTATCATCACTGGATTCAACGCTGTTCTCTTGGAGCAATGGTGGCAAAGTCGAAGGCATTGTATGCATCTACGTCGACGACTTCCTTTGGGCTGGTACACATGAGTTTGAACAGCAAGTGATAAATCGGTTGAGTCAAATATTCCTCATCGGCAGTTCAGAATCAAAAGCCTTCAAATACGTTGGTCTCAATGTCATCTCCAACATCGATGGCAGCATAACGCTTGACCAATTCCAGTATGCTTCATCCTTGAAACCAGTCACGCTGAGTAAACATCGTGCAGCAGTAAAATCAGGGGAACTGTCCGAGTCTGAGAAAATGGAGAACCGAGCATTAATTGGGAAACTCAATTGGACTACCACATACACTCGGCCAGATATTGCCTTTGACGTGTGTGAGTTGAGCGTGAATGGCAACCGAGCTACCGTAGCGGATTTGCTTAGACTCAATAAGGTGATCTCAAGGGTGAAGACTGACAACATGAAGCTATACATTCCAAGAATGGGGCCGATCAAGGACTGTCATATAGAGTGCTTTTCGGATGCCTCATTTGCCAACTTTGTAGGCAATGGATCTCAGGGAAGTTTTGTGATCTTCCTACGAGATGCTAGCGAGGCAAGATGTCCTATATTCTGGCAGACAAGGAAGATCAGGAGGGTCGTCAAATCTACCCTATCTGCTGAGGCGTTGGCGCTGCTTGAATGTGCTGAAACTGCTGTATATCTCTCCAACATATTGCGTGAGGTTTCTGGATGTGGAAAGATCAAAATAAAGTGTTTCGTCGACAACAAGAGTTTGGTGGACGACCTTTATTCCTGTAAGAGCGTAGAAGACAGGAGATTGCGCATTGATATTGCTGTGTTGCGGGACATGTTGGAGCGGGGGGAGATTGATGAGATATCCTGGGTGGATACATCACAACAACTGGCTGACTGTCTCACCAAGAAAGGTGCCTCGACCGAGCGGCTGCGTGCAGCAGTCAGCCGAGACTAGAAAGTTTATAATACTTTAGGAGACATCACACATCTGTATGTGGCCACAGACTGGGTCTTGATAGTAATTAAACAAAAGTGTATGTACTGGATACATAGTGTGTATCGAGTGTTGATGGTATTCACACAAAAGTCTATGTATTGGATACATAGTGTGTATCAGATGCAAATAGACCATCCAGCTTCGTCCTTGGAATCTTCTGTCAAATTAAGAAGAGAGGACGAGAGTGTTAGTGTGTGTGCGCACGCACACATCTGCTAAGTCACGAGTGATGATGTCATCGGAAGGTTCCGGTGGTATGCAACCGGGAGCCTTGGCAGTTCACATCGTGATGCTGGTGATTGTGGTTTGCCTAGTTCCAACAGTAATGAATGTAAACTGCTGAAACCATTAACATAAAGTCAAAAATGCTAAAATGCCATTGAAGCAGTAATATGCAAGTAAATAAAATGATATGATTCCTGAGACAAGAAACTTAGCGACTCAAAGCCAATGTTACGAAAGTGACCAAACTTGCTATGCTCGCACAATGGAATAATGCTTATTTTTCCTATATATCTCATTGAAAATCCTTATATTGTTGTTCTTATTGTTTATTAGTTCAAAATGAATAAATGTAGACATGTTATTGGCTGTTTATCCCAAAATTACCTACCATAGAAAACGTGGGAGCCAGACTTGTCAGTGACAGAATACGATACCTGCACCAGGGGGACTCATCTGTTCTGACCACTTGGGGATCCACTTTCTTGTTCATATTCCTTCGTTTCTCACCAAAAGCGGATGCTTTAGCCAAAAACATTTGTTTCCAAAAATGCTCGGGACTGGGGGGTATCGGAGGAGGGAAATCGATCGGGATGTGACGGGTTAATTTCCCTTCAGATGTGTTAATCTCCATTGTAATCAGTTCTGCTTGTGAGGGTATATTTATTTTTATTTCTTTGACTTGTAGATTTCTCTTTATTAAAATTATAATTTCTCCTCCTTTTCTTAAATTTCTGTCTCTTTTCCATATATTGTATTCCTTAAGTTTAGGGTATCGTTTGATATCTTTGGGGTTAATTTTGTTTCAGTTACGTTAATTTTGTTTGAAATAATACGTGGTTCCTTTTCTTTGGTATAGTCTTTCACCTCTAACAATTTAGATACCATTCCATCTACATCTGAGTATAGCATATCAACTTAATCATCTTGTTTACATACTTGCCACAGCTTGAGTCTATTACCTTCCTTCATTTTATTCCCTGTTGGTTATGTAGCACTTTTGTACCTGCAATCCAATTACTTTGTAAAAAAATTTACTCTTCCTCTGATTTTTCCTTGTTTTTTGTTTCTGCTTCCTCCCTTTTCTCCTTTAGTATTCCCAATTCCTCTTGAGTAGGGCATCTTTTTATCCATTCATTTTTATTATTCATTCATCATCCAATCCTACGCTGCCCCATGAGAAGCGTAGGAACCCGGGGCTAGGCAAGTTAATCCTGACATTGAAGATGAGAGTGACCAGCCTCACTAATCCCTGAGTGGCATAACGTGAGCAATAAACCTCAACCACCCCTTGGATATAAACTTTCACCAGCTCAATCCGACTGGAGTGGCGTAATTACCCACTAAACCACTAGGAGCCAAAATTTGGTTATATGGTTACTGCCCAGCATAGTAAATGGTTTCCTGGTGTACAGGAAACCATCTGACTTGTCACTCAGTGTAAAGTCACCCACAGGCAAAAGGAAGAGGAAAAATGAAGGAAAGAAAGACAGAAGAAGGAGTGTAAAGTCACCCGTAGGCACAAGGACGAGGAAAGAATGAAGGAAAGAAAGACTGACGAGGATGGAAGGAAAGAAGGATGGAGAAGAGGAAAGGGCAGACACCTGAGAGCAGCACTACACTGAGTGAGTGGATGGTGAGCATACCCACCTACTTTTTAAAATTCCTCTTTTTCCATGAGTTTGCATTTTTTAGTATTTTCTCCAGTGTTCACCCTCTGGAAGGCTACTTTCAGGGGCCTTGACTTACTTCACTAATATTTCCCTAGCCATTTGTGTTCCTCTATATCTTTATCAAAGATTTTCTAAGATACTTCCTTCAATATGTTCATTATATCTGCCATCCCCTTTCCTATCTATCTATCTATTGCCAGACGCCTCAATCCCGCACGGGGTGGCCACAAACAAATCGCCTCCATGTCGCTCTGTCCTCTGCTATTTCACTACCCCGCTCCCAACTCACACCCCCCTATCTATGTACCTCTCCGCTCCATCCCTCCATCTCATCCTCGGCCTCCCCCTCCCTCTCTCCCCCCTCCACTTCACTCACATACACTCTCCTCATCAGTCTTTCACTCTCCATCCTCTCCACATGCCCAAACCACCTTAACGTGTTTCTCCTAACGCTTCCCATCACGTCCACATCCACACCACAACGCTCCTTCACTTCCTCATTTGTTAGTCTGTCTCTCCATGTGACTCCACATGCTCCTCTCAAATAACTCATTTCAACTGCTCTCACTCTTGACTTCTGTCCCTACAACAGGGCCCAAGCTTCATTTCCATATGTTAGAGATGGTATCACAATACTGTCATGTAACAACTTTTTCACTTCCATGCTCAATTCCCTGTTTCTTATCACTGCTTTCAACGAACCAGCAACCTTCCTTCCCTGCTGCACCCTTTCAAGCACTTCACCCTCCAGGCTTCCATCCTTACTCATCACACTACCCAAGGCAGTACTTCTTTGATTTTCTTTGATTTTCCTTGGAATGATTATTGCTTCCATGGCCGGGAGCCGTCTGAGTGTGCCCCACGCATTACGGAGGTTATTCTCTCGGGCATGGAAGCATACATTCCTTTTTCATATCCTCTGACTAATGCAAGAAAGCCTTGGTTTAATCAAGCTTGTTCTAATGCTGTCCGCAACAAAGAGAGGGCCTTTAAAAGGTACCGGAGCCAACCCACCCCTGAATCACATCTTTTTTTTATTTCTGCCCGGAATCATGCTAAGTCTGTTCTTCGCTCTGCTAAAAATAATTTCATCCGTGCTAAATGTTCCCAACTCTCCAACTCGAATTCTTCTCGCTCCTTTTGGCACCTTGCCAAAAACCTTTCTAACAACTTTACCTCATCATCCTTCCCTCCTCTTTTCTACTCAGATGGCTCTGTAGCTATTTCTTCTACTGATACAGCAGATCTCTTTGCTCAGACTTTCTCCTCCAATTCTACCTTAGACGATTCTGGTGTTGTTCCTCCATCACTTCCCCCCTCAGACTTCCTCATGACTGGCATTAAAATTTCTTCAGCTGATGTATTTTCTGCCATCACTGACCTCAGTATTAACAAGGCATATGGGCCTGATGGAGTCCCTCCTGTTGTCCTCAAAAACTGTGCTTCTGTGCTTACACCCTGCCTAGGTAAACTCTTTCGCCTTTGTCTGTCAACTTGTACCTTTCCTTCTTGCTGGAAGTTTGCTCTCATTCAGCCAGTCCCAAAGAAGGGTGACCATTCCCAACCCTCTATCATCCAATTGCTTTAACATCCTGTGTATCAAAAGTTTTCGTATCAGTTCTTAACAGAAAAATTTTAAAGCATCTTTCCTGTCGCAACCTTCTTTCTGATCGTCAGTATGGGTTCCGTCAGGGACGTTCCACTGGCGATCTTCTCACCTACCTTTCAGACTCCTGGTCATCCTCCTTTCGGGACTTTGGCGAAAGCTTTGCCATTGCACTTGACATCTCAAAGGCTTTCGATCGAGTCTGGCATAAATCTTTGATGTCCAAATTGCCCTCTTACGGTTTCTATCCTTCTATCTGTGCTTTCATCTCTAGCTTCCTTTCTGGTCATTCTATAGCTGCTGTTGTAGACGGCCATCGCTCTTCTCCTAGACCTATCAACAGTGGTGTTCCTCAGAGCTCTGTCCTATCACCAACTCTCTTTCTTTTATCCATCAATGACCTTCTAAGCTGTACATCTAATCCAATCCACTCATATGCTGATGATTCCACCCTTCACCTTTCCATTCGATTTCCACAACGTCCATCTCAGCAGTTACTTCAGCAAACAAGGGATGAGGCTATGGCACACCTAATGTCTGACTTGGCTCATATCTCTGATTGGGGTAAAAATAATCTTGTTATTTTTAATGCATAAAAAACTCAGTTCTTACACTTATCAACCCGACAAAATCTTCCTTAGGATTACCCACTAATGTTTAATAATGTCCAGCTCAGTCCTGCATCATCCTTGAAAATGCTTGGGGTTTCATTCTCTCGGGATTTGTCTTGGAAAGAACATATTACATCTCTTGTGAAATCTGCTTCCAAGAGATTAGGTGTGCTGGGCTGACTCCGAGCTTTCTTTACCCCTGCACAGATGTTGACCTTGTACATGGGTTTTATTCGCCCGTGTATGGAGTACAACTCTCATGTGTGGGGAGGCTCCCCACATGCGGTTCTTCCCAATAGGGTGGAGTCAAAGGCTTTTCGTCTCATTAACTCTCCTCCTCTTACTGATTCCCTTCAACCTTTGTCTCTTCGCCGCACTGTTGCTTCTTTATCTCTCTTCTATCGCTACTTCAATTGTCACTGTTCCTCTGAACTCTCTGCTTGCATCCCTCTACCTCTACGACGGGCACGTAGTACCCGTCTAGCAACAAACTCTCATCCCTTTTCTGTCCAACTCTCTAATGCAAGAGTTAACCGTTACTCCCAGTCCTTCATTTATGCAACTGGTCAACTCTGGAACTGTCTCCCTCTGTCTGTATTCCCTGCTTCCTATGATCTCCAATCTTTCAAACGCAGTGTGTCCAGGCATCTCGAAATGAATGGATCTTGAATTTGGCTCTCTTTTGTATTGTTTTTACTTTTTCTTGGAAGGAACAGTATGCGGGCCCACGGCCCTTGGTTCCTTCTTCCTTGCATAAAAAAAAAAAAAGTACTTAAATGCACTCACATTCTCCATATCCTCCCCATCCCATCTCACTGTACATTCACTGGCTTCACTTTTCTCGAAGACCATCACTTTACTCTTCCTTATATTCACCTTTAGATTCCGTTTCTTACACACTCTTCCAAACTCATCCACCAAGCCTTGAAGCTCCTCTTCATCTTCACTCAACAACACAGTATCATCTGCAAACAACAGTACAGGGAGTTTCTGAACACTGCCCTCTCTCACTAGGGCCGCTCCAACATCCACTGCCCGACCTTGTATCTCTTTTATAACCCCATCCACGTACAGACTGAACAACCATGGTGACATGACACATCCTTGTTTCAATCCAACCTTCAAATGGAAAGATTCACTCAGTTTGCCATCCACAAGCACTGCAGCCTTAGCACCCCCATACATACTCTTCACTGCCTTCAACAACTTCCCATCCACTCCATATATTCTTAATACTTTCCACAATCCTTGTCTATCCACCCTGTCATATGCTTTTTCCAAATCCATGAAGGCTGCATACAACTTCTTTCCCTTCTCTAAAAACTTTTCCACTAAAGATCGAAGAATGAATATCTGGTCTACATACCCTCTTCTCTTCCTAAAACCTCCCTATTCTTCTCCAACTAATTTCTCTGTTATTTCCCTAACTCTGTCAATAAGTATCCTACCATATACTTTTCCTATCACACTAAGAAGGCAAATGTCTCTATGATTACCAAACACTTCTTTTTCCCCTTTTGTCCCTTGAAAAATTGTTTTTTATTTCTTCTTCATCTATACTAGTTATTACTATAGATTTGTTGATATCTGCTGAATCTTTGACCAGTTTTGGGTTGTCTTTGATTTCTTTCACTTCCTTTCTAATGCTTTTCTCTTCAACTCTTGTTTCTAAGAGTTTCCTTACTTTCACCATTTCAGCATACAGTGGGGCCGCTCGGGTAGCGTTTTTTTGGGTAGCGAATCCACGGGTAGTGACAGGAAAGAAACTATCTCATAGCGATTAATGCTGCACAGTTAGCGAAAATCCGCTAGGCATTTACCACGTAGCGAGCAGGTGGGCAGAGTTGCCAAGGTCGGAACCTGATTCAAAAGCAATACTGGGTGAATATCATCTGATTTGATCTTAATGCTGATGGTGTATGCAAGGCGACCTTCATTTGTAGCGGGCGATGGGCTGAGTTGCTAAAGTCGGACCCTGGTAACACTGACAGTGAGTGCGAGTCTTATCCTCATGTTGATGGTGCACAGTTAGTGAAAATCCGCTAGGCATTTAACATGCAGCTAGCAGGTGGGCAGAGTTGCCAGGGTTGGAACCTGATTCAAAAGCAATACTGGGCGAATATCATCTGATCTGATCTGAATGCTGATGGTACATGGGAGCCGATCTTCATTTGTAGTGGGTGGATGGGCAGCATTGCCTAGGTCAGACCCTGGTAACACAGACAGTGAGTGCAAGTCTATCCTCAGTCAGTTCATTGACCCATTGCCTATCCATGAGCCGTGTGTTCATTCAACCCTCAGTCTCTCCATTGTTAAAGTTTTTTGTGACCTTCCATTTATTGTCTGGGGACTGAGTGCTCTATCATGGCTTCAACTTCGGTGGCTGCCCCCTGTTCAGCTCGAGGAGGACCTATATGATGGTTGGGAAGATGAGGAAACAGAGACCCATCGCATCGAGAATGAAGTTCATTTGCATGTGTTACGACGTGAGACAAGAGAAAGATGAGGGATGAGAGATGGGGAGTGAGCAGAGTCAGGGCCGTTTCGCTAGGTTGCTGCGGTACAATAACCACCAAGCACGACAGTAATTTCAACAATAAATAGCAAAAATGATTTAAAAGTTTGTTTATCCATTTGCATGTTAAGTAAGTTTATTTTATTAGTGTTCACAGTAGGAATTTAGGGTTTCGTTGGAGTGTAGTACAGGTATTTATTTTTTAGCGGCTCTAGCAGGCTGCCACGGTACGGTAACTACAATTGATAACAATATCGTCGTCATCAGCCACTGAGGTCCACTGCAGGACCGGCCTCTAAGTGGCACTCAAAACGAATTAAAAGTAAGTTTGTTAACCTTCTTTGAATATGTAATATACTATCTTATTATTGAAGAAATATGACGTGATATTAATGGGTAATGGAGGAAATTAGGGATATACCTGAAGGAGTCAGGGCCGTAGTTCATTGACCCATGTGAAAGTATGTATCTTAAGCTTTTCTTATAATTAATCTCCAACTATCTCTCTCCTACCAAATTTTACAGTTTTAAATTTTTCCTTTACCTTTCCTTTTCTCTTGGGGGAATGCCAATATCTAAGCGATACTGGCGGGTGGAAGGTGAACCTCCCCGCAGTTACCCCAAGAAGAAGAAGAAGATTGTTTGTTTATCCACACACCACGCATCCATTCAACTTGTCACAGTCTCTCGCCATTGTTAAAGTTTTTTGTGACCTTCCATTTATTGTCTAACTACTGAGTGTTCGAAAATCATGGCTTCAACATCGGGGGCTGGCCCATGTGGTGGTGGTGGCCCAGGGAAAAAACAGGAAGTACTGGTAATGTAAAAGTGACCGAAAAGGCCAGACAATACATGCGTGGCAGGCCAAAGAAACAATACTGCGTGGAGGAGGAAAAGAAAAAGATAACTTTTTGAATACTGTATGTAGTATACGTTTATCTTATTACATTACTGTACTGAAGAAATATGACGTGATACTGATGGGTAATGGAGGAAATTAGGGGTATAGCTGAAGGAGTCCAGGACTGTATTAATTTTTTTAGGTAAGAAGTTTGCCCCTCGGGCAGCGATTTCATGGATAGCGGCCATTTTGGTGGACTAATAAGGTCGCTATCCAAGGGGCCCCACTGTACATAGTTTGTAAATCATCTTTATAACTTTGCATCACTCTGCTCACTTGGGTTATCTTCTCTTCAAAATCACTGCTTTGGTCTATCAGACTGCATGCTTGCCCAATTGTCTCTATCATTTCTGAACTCCTCCATAATACTCTCATGGTTGACAACTGTACTTGCATTCTCAGTAATCTTCCTTCTAAATGAACTCACCTCAACTGACAGCTCATCTATTGTTGTGTCTTTTATGTGCAATTCCTTTACTAATTTTTCATTTTCTTCCTTCTGCATGTGTAACTGCTTCTTAATTTCATTTATTTCACTCATGTTTATTCACATCCTCTACTAGTTTATTATATGTTTCCATTTCAACCAGTTATTGGTAGAAATCATCATCCTATTTTCTACCTTTATCCCTTTTCTTAACTTCTTCCATATTCACTTTACTAAAGATGATGTTCTTCTTGTGGTATTTCACTTAGAAAGGTCACTTCTACTTACAAGTACACATTTCCCTGCTACCCACCTGGTGACATATGACACCCAGCTGATAATGCATTGATCAGCAGATTCTTCCACTGATTGGATGTATTCCGTTAATTGTACAACATTTTTGCTTATACATGCTCTGCTATATTAGAACATCATTTAGTTTAACTTAGTACAAAGCCTGACTCATATAAAGATACTTTTTAGGTGTGGCCAGTTGTGGCCAAGGGTGGCCAGCACAGAGCAAGGAGACAGACATGTTGTCTCAAGTGTTGCCTCAAAGAGTGTGTGTGTGTGTGTGTGTGTGTGTGTGTGTTTTTAATGGTGAGAAGATGGATGGAACCAGAGTGCACAGTCACACCTTGGTATGCAATGGGGTCATGTCAAGTGAAAACACACTGCATAATGCTTTATCATGTGCTATACCAAGATCAACATAACATGGGTCTAAGGTCAATATAACATGGGTTTAATGGGGATACATGGGGGGTGCAGGGTTAACCTAAAATCTGAAAATTTTTTTTTAGTCTTTTAGGTTTGTCCTCAGTGCCCTCATTAGCATCACACTTTCCACTAGGGGCTGCAGCCTTGCCAAACATGTTTTCCAAGTCACAAGTTTCTGTATTCTACACACAAAAATTTATCACTCCATTTAATATCACACACTACACTAGAGTAAGATCTCACAATACATCTGTTCGCTATGTGATAAATTGCCATAACGATGAACAAAAGGCTAGACCCATTTTCAGAATAATGATGGTGAAATGATCACAAATTCACTAAAACAATACCTCCCAGTCAGCTGACTGAAACAAGATGGCTGCCAAATGTTTACATTCACTGTGATTGTCTGCTTTTCATTCCATTTTGTGTATGAATGGCCACTGAAACACCAGTGCTAATGCGAATTAACAGTGTAAGTGCGTAGCCAATAGTGCAGTGTGCAATTTTAACTGATAAGATAACTTTTCTGTGTGTGAAATACTGTACTGAAACTTGTGACATGTAAATCGTGCATACAAGGCCTCCCAGTCAGCTGATAGAATTGCCTCCCAATCATGCGACTGAGATAAGATGGCCGCCCAGTGTTTACAATCGCTGTAATCGTCTGCCATTCCTTTCCAATTTGTGTGTGAAAAGCCACTGAAACACCACTGCTAATGCCAAATACGGTACCAGTGAAAGTGCATAACAAATAAAAGTGAGCAGTTTTGATGGAAGTTTCGTTTCGTTTCGTTTCGTTTTTGAAGGCTCCAACACGCTTGCATGCATCGGCCTTGGTCACCTAATGGCGGCTCTCCACGCTGCTCGATCTCTGGCAGCCTCCCTGTTCAGTCCCTTAACCCTTAAGTCACACTTAATGACCTCGTCCCATGTCTTTCTCGGTCTACCCCCCCCACCCAACCCCTCCCCCAATATTAACACTTCTCACCCTTTGTACCCAATTATCATCCCCCATCCTCTCCACATGTCCAAACCACCTCAGCCTACCTCTCCTCATCACAACACCAATACACTCCAGTCCCATCCTACCTCTCAACTCTTCCATCGTAAACCCAGCCCCCCCCGGGCCTTGCACGCAGGGACGCATTGCACATCCACCTAATCATTGTCATTTCTGTACGTTTAAACCTGCGAATATTCCTTTACTGCCCGGGTCTCACTACCATACAGCATCACACTCCAAACACATGCTGCATACAAAGACCCCTTAGCACGTAAGGAAAGTCCTCTCAATGTCAGGAGAGGTAACAGCTCCCTGAACTTCTTCCAACCACTTCTCACCCTAGCAGCCGAGCTAACTCCAGCCCCACCTCCAGCACATAACATGTCTCCCAAATAACAAAACTCCTCCACACACTCAAGAGACTCACCTGCAAGTTCAACCCTCTCACGTCTAACAATCTCCACCTGCTCTCCCCGACACGCCGCACACATGAAATCAGCATTATCTCGCAGTCTACCTCTAATACCACTACATCTCCTGTGCACCCATTTATTACAAATACTAAACAAGATGGAAATACTGTACTTCCCACACCCATGTGGCAAACTGCACATGGCCACTCTCCCTCTCCTCTGATTGTACTGCCACCAACCCTACATATCATCACTTTTGTAAGCCCTTGTACCCCATACCATCTCTCCACTTCTTAAATCTTTCCTCCGCCTCCCCTTCATTCTCCACAATCAACACCAAATCATCAGCATACAACATCTCCCATGGGAGTCCATCTCTGAAGTCACGTGAGAGGGCTTCAAGTGATAACTTTTATTAAACTGAATCTTGTGACTTGGAAATCAAGTCTGGCAAGGAAACAACCCCTAGTGGCAGGCATGGTGCTATTGAGGGGAACCAAACACAATCCTAAAGGGGCAATTTTCTTTTTTAGATTTTAGGTTACATAGTCATAGGCTTCTTCCCTATCCCCAATGAACCCATGCTATACTGCCCTTGGTATACGATAAACTGCTATGCGATGGGTTATCACTTTACATAACCCTATCGTACAGTGGGACGTGACTATTCGCTGCGCATTTGCACTATTATTTGGTGAGGGCAATAGTGTATCAATGGCACTGCACGCATGAAACAGAATGAAAGGAAGATGATCACGACGAATGTACACATTAGGAAGCCATCTTGGCTCAAACATCTAACTGTCGGTTTGCGTTGGAGACACCGTGTACGCAGAGAACCACTCTCACATTCATTTCTATGCTGCAAAAGAACCATTTCAATAATCAGTACAAAAATAACATTCCATACAATATCCCCATTGAGTTCTGTATTGTAATGTTAAATACAACCAGTTTTTAGCTTATAGTAACACAATTCAGGTGGAAAAACATTACTGGCACTTCTCAATACAGCTTGAAGTTACTGAACTATTAACCCCCTCATGCACAATGACACAGAATGTGTCAAAATGGTGTTAGACTGAAGAGTAACAGATGACGCACTTTGTGTCATTATCAGTGTTGGTCTGAAGGGATGCCGATTAGGCAATACTGGACAAAAATACTTACCAAAAATTAAGTTTTAGAATGAAGTGCACCAATCGCTGCAGCATCATAGAGGAGGGTGTCTATTTCAAGGCTAACACTCTCAAATAGTCGGCTTTCTCTCGGTTTTTTGGTGTGGGAGGGGTGGGGGGGGAGCATGTGTGATTTTTGGCAATTAACTCAAAAACTATTAGTCATATCGGTATTCCAACAACACCAAATGAAAGCTCGTGAAATTCTGCATCTAGACATATGCTTAGCTCTTGCATGGTGTGGAAAAATTTTGCACTAGGATGTTGAGAAGTTATTTCCACTGGTAAACAACTGTATTCTCACTACATTTTGGCACTTTCACTCAACCATTTTGTGTGTTTTTAATTCTCTACTCTCTGGCTTCGGCTTTCCTGTCATTCTCTGACTAAATATATCTGTGCTGTTTACTTATCACCTAATTCTACTGACTATCAAAAATTCTTTGACTATCTTACTTCTACGATGGAACACATTCTATCCATTTCTCCTTTCTCTGAAATCTCCATTCTAGGAGATTTCAATGTTCACCACCACCTTTGGCTCTCCTCTCCTTTCACTGATCCACCTGGTGAACAAGCCTACATCTTTTCTATCCTTAATTACCTAGAGCAGCTTGTACAGCACCCTACCCGTGTCCCTGACCACCTTGGAGAGAGTTCCAACATACTTGACCTTTTCCTAACAACTAATCCTTTTGCTTACACTGTTAATCTTTTCTCTCTGTTGGGCTCCTCCGATCATAACCTTATTACCTTAACCTGTCCTATCGCTCCGGTACAGCCTGTGGACCCTCCAAAGAAGCACCGCCTGTGGCACTTTGGAGCTGCAGATTGGGAGGCCCTCAGGCAGTACTTCTTTGATTTTCCTTGGAATGATTATTGCTTCCATGGCCGGGAGCCGTCTGAGTGTGCCCTGCGCAATATGGAGGTTATTCTCTTGGGCATGGAAGCATACATTCCTTTCTCATATCCTCTGACTAATGCAAGAAAGCCTTGGTTTAATCACGCTTGTTCTAATGCTGTCCGCAACAGAGAGAGGGCCTTTAAAAGGTACCGGAGCCAACCCACCCATGAATCACATCTTTTTTTTATTTCTGCCCGGAATCGTGCTAAGTCTGTTCTTCGCTCTGCTAAAAATAATTTCATCCGTGCTAAAAGTTCCCAACTCTCCAACTCGAATTCTTCTCGCTCCTTTTGGCACCTTGCCAAAAACCTTTCTAACAACTTTACCTCATCATCCTTCCCTCCTCTTTTCTACTCTGATGGCTCTGTAGCTATTTCTTCTACTGATAAAGCAGATCTCTTCGCTCAGACTTTCTCCTCCAATTCTACCTTAGACGATTCCGGTGCTGTTCCTCCATCACTTTCCCCCTCAGCCTTCCTCATGACTGGCATTAAAATTTCTTCAGCTGATGTATTTTCTGCCATCACTAGCCTCAATATTAACAAGGCATATGGGCCTGATGGAGTCCCTCCTGTTGTCCTCAAAAACTGTGCTTCTGTGCTTACACCCTGCCTAGGTAAACTCTTTCGCCTTTGTCTGTCAACTTGTACCTTTCCTTCTTGCTGGAAGTTTGCACTAATTCAGCCAGTCCCAAAGAAGGGTGACCATTCCCAACCCTCTAACTATCGTCCAATTGCTTTAACATCCTGTGTCTCAAAAGTTTTCGAATCAGTTCTTAACAGAAAAATTTTAAAGCATCTTTCCTGTCACAACCTTCCTTGTGATCGTCAGTATGGGTTCCATCAGGGACGCTCCACTGGCGATCTTCTCACCTACCTTTCAGACTCCTGGACATCCTCCTTTCGGGACTTTGGCGAAAGCTTTGCCATTGCACTTGACATCTCAAAGGCTTTCGATCGAGTCTGGCACAAATCTTTGATTTCCAAACTGCCCTCCTACAGTTTCTATCCTTCTATCTGTGCCTTCATCTCTAGCTTCCTTTCTGGTCGTTCTATAGCTGCTGTTGTAGACGGCCATCGTTCTTCTCCTAGACCTATCAACAGTGGTGTTCCTCAGGGCTCTGTCTTATCACCAACTCTCTTTCTTTTATTCATCAATGACCTTCTAAGCTGTACATCTAACCCTATCCACTCATACGATCATGATTCCACCCTTCACCATTGGTTCTCGCAACATCCATCTCAGCAGTTACTTCAACAAACAAGGGATGAAGCTATGGCACACCTAATGTCTGACTTGGCTCATATTTCTGACTGGGGTAAAAATAATCTTGTTGTTTTTAATACATCAAAGACTCAGTTCTTACACCTATTAACCCGATGAAATCTTCCACAGGAGTACCCATTAATGTTTATTAATATCCAGCTCAATCCTGCATCATCCTTGAACATGCTTGGTGTTTCATTCACTCGGGACTTATCCTGGAAAGATCATATTACATCTCTTGCAAAATCTGCATACAAGATTATTTGGTGTGCTAAGCCGACTCCGTAACTTCTTCACCCCAGCACAGTTGTTGACTTTATACATGGATTTTATTTGCCCCTGTGTAGAACACAACTCTCATGTGTGGTGAGGCCACCCCCAGGAGTAGATTGTAGCACCAGTCGAACAGGGCAGTACTCTCAAGGTGGATGGAAAGCTGATGACAGGAAGAGCTGGAGCTCCCGTTTCACCAGCCCTCGGGACTAGTTCCCGACCATCCGCCTTTGCCGAACTTTTTCAGTGTTTCAATTACATGGAGAGTAGGCCAGCATGCTCTCCAGTACAAGTTTCTCTAACTGTCAACACCAAACTACATGCACAGTACACACTACATTACCTTTTCAAAATTAAAAAAAAATCGCAAACTATAACAGTCCCTCGGAGTCCCCAGGGGGGGGGACCAGAAATGCCCCCACCATCTGCCCCTCTCCCAGTGATAACTCATCCCTGGAACCACTGTCTGACTCACTTCTTCTTCATTTCTGCAACATTCGCGGCCTTTCTTCTAACTTACTTTCTGTGGAACATCACCTCTCCTCCTCTAAACCTCACTTTCATTTCTTAACAGAGACTCAGCTGTCTGAGGCAACCGACAGCAAACCCTTTTCTGTATCCTCATACTTTCTCTATACTCATTTCAAAGCCAAAGGTGCTTTGTGTATAAGCATCCAACGACCTTTCTTGCTCTAGTGTTCCTGAACTTGATTCTTCTGAATTCTCTACTCTCTGGCTTCGGCTCTCCTCTCATTCTCTGACTAAATATATCTGTGCTGTTTACTTATCACCTAATTCTACTGACTATCAAAAATTTTTCGACTATCTTACTTCTACAATGGAACACATTCTATCCACTTCTCCTTTCTCTGAAATCTCCATTCTAGGAGATTTCAATGTTCACCACCACCTCTGGCTCTCCTCTCTTTTCACTGATCCACCTGGTGAACAAGACTACACCTTTTCTATCCTTAATGACCTGGAGCAGCTTGTACAGCACCCTACCCGTATCCCTGTCCACCTTGGAGAGAGCTCCAACATACTTGATCTCTTCCTTACAACTACTCCTTCTGCTTATACTGTTACTCTTTTTTCTCCGTTGGGCCCCTCCGATCATAACCTCATTATCTTAACCCGTCCTATAGCTCCTGTGCGGCCTGGGGATCCTCCAAAGAAACGTCGTCTGTGGCACTTTGGAACTGGGAGGCCCTCAGGCAGTACTTCTTTGATTTTCCCTGGAATGATTATTGTTTCCATGACCGGGAGCCATCTGCATGTGCCTTACGGATTACGGAGGTTATTCTCTCGGGCATGGAAGCATACATTCCTTTCTCATATCCTTTGCCTAATGCAAGAAAGCCTTGGTTTAATCACGCTTGTTCTAATGCTGTCTGCAACAAGGAGAGGGCCTACAAAAGGTACCTGAGCCACCCGGAATCGTGCTAAGTCTGTTCTTCGCTCTGCTAAAAATAATTTCATCTGCACTAAATGTTCTCAGCTCTCCAACTCGAATTCTTCTCGCTCCTTCTGGCACCTTGCCAAAAACCTTTCTAACAACTTTACCTCATCAACCTTCCCTCCACTTTTCTACACTGATGGCTCTGTAGCTGTTTCTCCTACTGATAAAGCAGATCTCTTTGCTCAGACATTTTCCTCCAATTCCACCTTAGACGATTCTGGTGCTGTTCCTCCATCACTTCCCCCCTCTGACTTCCTTATGACTGGCATTAAAATTTCTTCAGCTGATGTATTTACAGCCATCACTGGTCTCAATACTAACAAGGCATATGGGCCTGATGGGATCCCTCCTGTTGTCCTCAAGAACTGTGCTTTAGTGCTTACACCCTGCCTAGGTAAACTCTTTCGCCTTTGTCTGTCAACTTGTACCTTTCCTTCTTGCTGGAAGTTTGCTCTCATTCAGCCAGTCCCAAAGAAGGGTGACCATTCCCAACCCTCTAACTATCGTCCAATTGCTTTAACATCCTGTGTTTCAAAAGTGTTTGAGTCTATTCTCAACAGAAAAATTTTAAAGCATCTTTTCTATCACAACCTTCTTTCTGATCGTCAGTATGAGTTCCGTCAGGGACGCTCCACTGGTGATCTTCTCACCTACCTTTCGGACTCCTGGTCATCCTCCTTTCGGGACTTTGGCAAAAGCTTTGCCATTGCACTTGACATCTCAAGGGCTTTCAATCGAGTCTGGCATAAATCTTTAATTTCTAAACTGCCCTCTTACGGTTTCTATCCTTCTATCTGTGCTTTCATCTCTAGCTTCCTTTCTGGTCGTTCTATAGCTGCTGTTGTAGACGGCCATCGCTCTTCTCCTAGATCTATCAACAGTGGTGTTCCTCAGGGTTCTGTCCTATCACCAACTGTCTTCCTTTTATTCATCAATGACCTTCTAAGCTGTACCTCTAACCCTATCCACTCGTACGCTGATGATTCCACCCTTCACCTTTCCTTTCGGTTCCCGCAACATCCGTCTCAGCAGTTACTTCAGCAAACAAGGGATGAGGCTATGGCACACCTAATGTCTGACTTGGCTCGTATCTTTGACAGGGGTAAAAATAATCTTGTTATTTTTAATGTATCAAAGACTCAATTTTTACACCTATCAACCCACCACAATCTTCCACAGGAGTACCCACTGATGTTTAATAATGTACAGCTCACTCCTGCATCATCCTTAAACATGCTTGGGGTTTCATTCACTTGGGATTTATCTTGGAAGGAACATATTACATCTCTTGTGAAATCTACTTCCAAGAGATTAGGTGTGCTAAGCTGACTCCGAACCTTCTTTACCCCTGCACAGTTGTCGACTTTGTACACAGATTTTATTCGCCCCTGTTTAGAGTACAGTACAACTCTCATGTGTGGGGAGGCTCCCCACATGCAGCCCTTCTCAATAGGGTGGAGTCAAAGGCTTTTTGTCTCATTAACTCTCCCCTGGGGGTAGGGGGGTTTTCAAGAATTCTTCCCCAGTATCCCTGCTTGTCATAAGAGGCGACTAAAAGGGTTGGTGGTGGGTTAGTGCCCCACCCCGTAAAAACAACTAACTAAAAATACAAACAGGAAGCCTCGGACCAGGACTGACCAAAAGTTGACGACAAAGGAATGGACAAAGGACGAGATTAAGATTGTGACCTGGAATGTGAGGGGTATGAATGATGAGGTGAAAGAGAGAGAGATTGTACAGGTGCTTGAGAGTGCGAAAGTGGATATATGTGGAATAACTGAAACTAAATGGCGAGGTGAGAGTGTGAGAGAATGGGAATATGGATGGGGTATATGCGCGGGAGTGGGTGAGAATGAGAGGGCGAAAGAGGGAGTGTGTATTGTTGTGAGCAACAGGTGGAAGGAGAATGTAAGAGAGTATGGATCAGTTGGGTCAAGGATTGTGTGGGTAAGAGTGAAAGTTGGACTACAAATGTGGGCAATTGTGTGCGTGTATGCGCCAACGCAAGATCGTGTAAGTAGAGTGAGAGAAGAGTTTTGGACAAATGTGGAAGCCTGCTTGGAAAAGTTTGAAAGGAATGAGAGAGTGTTTCTGATTGGAGATATGAATGGAAAAGTAGGGAATGAGAAGGTGGATGGAGTGGTTGGTGAGTGGGGTGTGCCTGCAGAGATGGATGAGAATGGCAGTGCTTTAGTGGACATTTGTGCTGGGAGGGGGTTGGTG